>VXAZ01001116.1:4425877-4444582 GCA_013399875.1 Gymnorhina tibicen
GTGACCCGCAGCCCCTTCCCCATCCCCCCGCGATCGAGGGGGTGTCGGGGCGGGTGGGCGTCGCATCCCTGGGGGTGGCTTGCTATTGTGTGTCCCGGGGCTCGGCCGGCTCCCTGTGCCCACCACCACTTCGGAGCTCGGCGGGGGGAGGGAGCGTGTCCGCCTGGATTCAGCCTCCTTCCTGCCCCCCACCCCTGGGAGGTTTGTCACCGTGGCCCCGGCCCTTCCCCGCTCCTGGGGAGGTGGTGGTCATGGGCTCTTGCAAAATTAACCGGGAGGCTCCTCGTCCGCCCGCCCCGCTGCTTCCCTGAGCACATAAAGAGGCGGCGCGGGGGGGCTGCGAGCGCTTCCTCGCCCTTGCAGCCCCTTTTCTGCAGGGTTGCCGTGTATGATGTCAGCTGGGGATAATCGGGCACTCTTTCTCTCCTTCTCCTTTTATCTGCCCCTGTAGATGCCTGTTTGAGAATTCTCTTCTTTCCGAGGAGATGTGTTAAATGTATTGATAGTCCTTGGAGGAATATTCATCTTCCCTTCCCTAACATCTCCCATCCCCCATCGCAGCCCTGCCTGTATCCCTCGTCCTTTCTTCCTTCCAGATCGGTTCACCGTCAGCCTTTGGTTAACGTGTGCGCTCGGGAAAAATTCTGTTGGAGAATTAGTGCTTTTCCTGGTTTATTTTAGCTGTTTAATTGAGCTGTTACAATATCTAGGCAGTTTTATCTTTTGAACTGGTGGTCCGAGCTGTGAACAATAATTTTGATTGGGTAGATGTTGCTGGCACTTTTCAATATCATTTAAATACTTAATATCAAAATGCAGTTTGACCCACAGAAGAGCTGAAGGAGAGCGGGTTAGTGCCTTCCGTATCTGTCTTCGTAGCTCGCTTTATTATGCGTCGCTCTTTGGGATTAAAAGCACATCGTTAGCCCTTTAAGCTGTCAGTCTGTGCTAGTGGTCTGGGAACAAAAAAAAAAAAAAAACCAAACAAAAAACCAACCCAACTCAATATAAGTGTCGCATCGGAGATTGTCCGAAATGTGGGGAGGAGGCCGCGGATGTTGCGCAAGGCGGAGGGGCGTTGGGAGAGCTGGCAGGTCCAGGGGTGGAAGAGGAAGTGGACTTGGGAAGTAACGAGTTCATCCAGGGTGGGGAGGGAGCCCGTGGGAAATCGGCCACGCTCTTTGGGCAGGATTTTGCAAATACGAGAAGTATGCTGCTGAAACATCTGAGCGTGTGGGAAAGGAAGAGAGAAACGTGTGAAATGAAGAATGGCATTGGAGCAATAGGACCCTTCTGAATCTTCACATGAGAGCTTAAAGGTTATAGAATTTGACAGAAGCATTTCATTAAGTCGTAGTTTTAGTAACATAATTGCTATTTAACACGAATTGACACCTTGCCTTGTACTGATGAGTCTGTCTTGTTCATGTAAATTATATGTACATTACAGAAAGGCTGGCCTAGACTAGTGCAAAATGCGGAACATTTTTAGTAATCTCTATGTTAAGTACTTTGTTCTAGATCTCATAACCCGCTTCTACCATTTCATATCTGATAAGTATCCTGATGTTTTAGCTTTGTTTTAGTCAAATGGTATGCAATACATATTTTTATCATCCTTTTTTTGAAGCAGTGGCATCTCTGTATGAAAAAATAGCTTTTGTTTCAGTTTCTCTGTTTGACAGCATGTTGTTTCTGTAGCTTTCAACTGTATAGGCAGTGAGTTTTCCCATTGCTTTCCTGTAGCAGCAAGAAAAGAGAATACTGGTAAAAATGGCAAAATGGGATTATAGGAAATAATGGGCAAGACATTTCGGGAAAAAGGTGTATTACCTGAAAGAGTGTTAAATGTTTTGGGGAGAATTGTGTTGAAAATTTCTTTTGTCCTCTTAACACTTTGTATTTCAAACTTTCCTATTTGATTTTTGTATCAGAAATTAAAGGAAAACCAGGAAATTAGGATGCTGATCTTCAGCTCTAATATTCATCTTTATGTAGTAAAGCAGACATAGATTAGTGTGGTGACAAGAATCATAATTGCTGATTTTTTTTTTTTTTCACTGTGAATGTATTGGGGTATTTTGAGTTTTTTGGGGGTGTGTGTTTTGGGATGTATTTGGCTGTCTTAACAGAGCCATGCTTAGGTCCACTTTGAAATGATTGAAAAGGGAGACGAAAAAAGAGGTGAAGGGGATGTAAGTTTCAGTGTTATGTTTACTTAAAGAATTAGTAGGTATTTTTTGAGGGGTGAGAAGGGAGGAAGTTGTGTTTTCTCATTTAAGTGCAGGATGTTCTGTGGCTGTTAAACAGTGGCAGGTTTGTGGAATAGGAATTGCTGTTACTCATCGCTTCATTTCCAAGTCAAAATGGAATCTAAAATACGAATGGAATAGTGGGTGAATGCAAATGAAAACGATTCTTTACCTTTAGGTCTTTATTGCCTTTGAATGTGTTGAGTAATAGGCTTAGAAAGTTGTATATAGGCCTGAGTGAATGAACTAAAAGTAGGTGATGGGTGCCAGGGAGTGCTGGAGGAGAGTTAGAGAAGCTAGAGGTGTGCACAGGTAGGCTGATAAGCCTGGCTGATTGCTATTGAAAGTCCAGAGTGTAGATGACTAAGACTGCAATTTAATAATGCCATTGACATACCTGGAAACAACTTCCGCTTGGAAGGTGGAAAGTTGATTATTACCCACTCCACCACTGCCTTCCCACTTCCCTCCCCAATAACAAGATAAATTCTATAATCTGGGCACTAGTAGCAAGTTTGTTACTGGAAATCAAATGTATTTAATTAGTTTGCACTAGGAAGTAAGCAGGACTTATTACTAGATCACTTCAATACTCTGGGTGTGCACAGTTAGGATTAAATGAAGTGGATAGTTTGAAAACAGGGTAGACATGTCTGGATGCCTTGCCAGTAATCATGTGTATGTGGATATGGGGGCAAGTGGGCTTTTTCCTGACATAATATAGGTTAGGATTTTGTTCTATGGTTGCAGTACATCCAGGCGTATACTTTTTCCTGGGTTTTTGCTGACATTGCTATTTGGGCAGAAGGAAATAAGTATAGATTGCTTCCTCTTGGTGTTTCATGCTCTATGAATACAACCAGCATGGTCTAGGTTCTGATTTTTTTTGTAATGAACATGTGTCTTACATCAAACAAGGGTTGGAAGTCAAAGTTCCATATGGAGGAAAAGAAAACAGCTTTTCTAGATTCTAGAATTTAAAAAGACCTTGATAAATATTATTTGCTGATGTCTTTTTTTTAATTTACCCACAATTAACAATTAATTTTTGTTTTCTTATGTGATAGTCATGACAAAAGCATTCTGACACTCATTTGTTTTGTTTGATGTAGGTTGCTATTGTTATATGAGAACTGCAATATGAATAGTGTGAAGTTTTACCTTCAAAAATCAGATGTTATGTTTCAATTGTTTTGTCATATATGACAGTCTTGCTTCATCTTTTGAGTTATATATCTGGCTAATCTGTTGTCATGGAACACAGTGGATGGCTGACAATAGGTTTTTTGTGATGGATACTGTGTATGGAATCCTCAGTTGCTGTTTGGAGGTAGTGGTGTCAAAATGATCCTGTCTTAGATCATCAGTCTAAATAATAATGATTTTTTTTAACAGCTTGGTTACACCTAGTTACAGATCTCTTTATACCTTTCATTCAAGAGGGCACAGGTAACTAACTCAACTGAAAATTGTGTGTCTGTGTTCTGTTCAGTCTGTCTAAGCTGAAACTTTTGGGTTTGGAGACAGTAAAGTACTTAAGGTGCTGTTTTCTGAAGTATGAAAGGGAATTTGAATGGGTATGATTTGAAACAGGTAAAAAAGTAGTTTTTATGCTTTTTACCTCTAGTTGGTTTTATTTTTGAAATTTTTATATTTAAGCACTTCTAACCCATTGTTTTGTGAAAATGCTATTTAAAAGAAATGGTAGATGGAATGTGATTGACTTGTAAGGATAAAATGTAGCTGATCGTAGGAAGTGCTACACCAGATGTTATAAAACTTGCTTTCTGCATTTTTTGAGGGTTTTATCTTTGTTTTGTTTTTTGGTGGGTTTTTTTTCAGGAAAAGGCACCATTTCTAAAATGCCTGAAGTCTGCTTAAAATGAATTAACAATCTACACTATACTAAACTACTGATTAAGACTACTAAGATGCATAGTGAAAGCCCACATACTGATGCCAGTCATGACATAGATTTTGTTCTGGTTCTGGAACAGCATTAGAGATACCAGAAATACCTATTAAACTGTAGCACTTCAGAAGTGCCCCTCTTAAAAGCTTGTCTGTGTATTAATGTGCATTTGCATAAGCCTCTCTGATTCAAATACTATTAGTGCACTTCTTGAGTATCTGTGAAGATATTTTTCAAATTTATAAGGTGGGCATATAATCTGGAAACTTATAAAGCTTTTATTTTTTCTACTATCTCTGCATTATTTTTTTAAGATCCCACTATATAGACACTTTTGGAAGTGATGTTTTCTAGTATCTGTTTAATGAGTTTCATGCTCGTAATACATAGTTAGAAACACTAATGCTTTGTCATATATGTTATAAAATGCATGCCGTCTTTTCAAGAGAAATTATTTATAACTCTAAAGGTTAAACTGGGAAAAAAATGCTATGGTAGAATCAACTAGATGGTAAACTGTTTCTTGAAACTTCAAAACCAAGATTTAATTGGTGTAAGCACAGGTTTGCATGGAATTCTTGTAAGTTGGGTTCTTTTGAAAAAACAACTGTTGGGAACACTTATTTCCCCTAAAGCACGATAGAAAGAGTAATTGCCTTGGAGAAAATGACCTGTAAGTGTGTTATACAGCTGATCAGTTAGAAGAAACTCTGCTCCTAGCGCTGTGTTAATAGGTCATAGACAACTGTCATTTTAGATATGCCTTGTGCATTTTTATCATTTCAGGGTTAAATAATGGATCTGTTAGTAGTCACCTTTCGTATTATGCTTAAATTTGCGTGTAAGTGTATTTTTAAAGTTTTGTTTCCATTAACTGTATTTCAGCTGTATGCTGTTAATTTGTATGTGGGGGGCACACCCCAACACATTACTTCATTGTGTTATAGTCATTGGGGCTATTCATAAAGCTGCTTTTGCATGGACCAAATCTGGCCAGAGCAATGTGACTGAACAGTCATTTCAGCAATCCCAAACTTCAGAGGCTTCTGAAATTTTGTGAAATACTGTTCATTAAATGTTATATGAAAATACAGTTTTACATGAAAAATCATTCAGTTTAAATATTCAGCGTTTTTGTCCCCTTCTGAGGAAATGAGTGCTGTTTCTGTTGCTTCAAAGATGCCATTCTGAATTTTCATAGAGGCCGTTGAATGCAGCCACAAAGCTGCTGTAGTGACCCTGGGGTATAAGGACTTGCAAACTCTGCCTAAAATTGCAGTTCTCTCAGGCACATGAAACTAAACCAAGTCAGTTAGGCAATGCTCTGGGTTGTGTCAAATAGCTTGTGTGGTAATAAGTTCTGTTTGCTCATTTTCCAAAGACAGCAGTATGTAAGTCTACAGTTCTCTTGGAATAAAGGGTTGTGTACGGATTTTGTGGAATGCTAAAGAACCGTTCAGGAGGAGCAAGTGGTAATGTTGACCTTGCACCTCATGGCATACTACATGCACTCCAAATAATTTAAATAGCCTGTCAAATACATACTTTGGTTTAGTTCTTACCTCAATTCTACAGCACATTTTGCTGTATTTAGTTATGTATGTATATAGATAGGTATGTATCAGTAGATACCTATATATGGATCTGTCGCATGTGACCATAGTTCATGAACTGTAGGCCCTAACCTAGAGTTCTGTAGCTCTATGTACATGCTTATGTATTTGTATATGTATGTGTGTATGTCTGTGTACTACTCTGCACGTGTCACTGATCTGTAGTATGAATTTCTTGGTTTGGATTGCATGTAATTTACTTTAAAATTGCAATAGGTTCAGGGTGTTTTTCCTTGCTGCTATTATAGCTAAATATAAGTTATCAGCTCTGCAAGCAGGGAAGGTTAAGCAGATATTCAGATTATCTAATGTGTGTACATTTGTTGATCATAAGTGCAACAGAAGTCTGAGGCTTCTGTTTTAATCTCTTAAAGCCATTGGTTTGCAATAAACAGAAATTATGTTTTATCTTCTTCACTTACTATTTAAGATTTGTGGATTTTGCATTGTGTACTGCTACAGTTTTACTGTAGTATGCTTAGTACAAAGGATATTTTGGCATAGGAAAAATAGTAATGCATTTCTTAATGTTGGGAAGAGGTGAAATTATAGGAGTATTTTGGATATGCATTTCTAGAACTGAAATCAGAAGTTAGATAACGTTTTTTTCATGCTCTTATAAGACAGCCTTCATTTAGGGAGAGGCATCAGTGTTAAAGGTCAGATGAGGAACTGAGTAAAGCACAAGTTAATTAGGTAGAGCAGGAGCTCTTTGTGCCATTAGGAAGTGCAGTGTTTGCATCCTGGTGTTTTTTCTCAAGCTGTTGTACTCCACAATTGCTATGATTATGCCAGCACAGGCTTGGATAACTCAGCTGTGTGTGTTTGCCCTAAATGAAGCATGGACATGCATTTCTATTTCTATTAACTAGCACGTGAATGTTGCAGAGAGATTTAGCTCTTTGTTTTCCTGCTTCATCTGACAAAAAAAAATGTGCTAGTATAAACTTAACTCGTGAATTATTTGTTCAAATTTGAGCAATCAGAATGTGTTTATGAAAGGAGAGCACTCTGGTATGGCTGTGGAGTTTTGGATCCAGAACCTGGAGCCCCAGAAAGTGACTGTATTGGAGTTCTGTCTGGAGTCCCTCTGCATCTTCAAGAAACCGAAGTGTGTTCAGACCCAATGCTGATGAGACAATACAAGTGCAAAGCCAGTAGCTTTACTAGGGAAGCTGAGAGTGCAGCAAGGTAAGGAAAGAGTTGTAAGAGCAGAAGAGCACAGTCAAGTCTGTCAGGCTTTAGGACCGACATTCTGGGTTGGAAACTTGTTTTAAAATATCTCTGAATACTGGTGTCAGGATGTTTCAGTCCCTGAGGTTTGCATAGGAAGGTTACTGCTTGTGTCCCTGAGGGCCTTGTTCTAGCTACCCTTTTGTCATCAGCTTTAGAGTGAAAAAATTCTTACACAGCTGAAAAGATCAAGTAGAGAAAAATGTTTCCCAAAAGGTACCAGATAAATAGAGGTATAAATGGATGACCTAGTTTAGTTGACCTAATTTTTGCTCCTATCTGTCCTCCTACAAGCCAATACTTTTAATTTCTTTAAAAGCTAATTTTATTGGTGTTAATTTATGGGAAGACTTAAAGACAATATTGTCCTAGTGGAAGTGTCTTGTGCAAGTAAAACGTGGAAGAATTGAATTATCAGCTCCAAAAAGTAGCAAGGCAGTTACTTCAATGGAGAAAAATATCTGGCTGTTATGAGAGGACTGAAGCTATGAATGATGTTGCCTCATGGGCTACACATGTCATCTGGAACAAAAGCAAATAAAGGAAATGTTTCATTCATTTATTCATTCATTCATATTTCTGGAAGGAAGCATCAATGATTTTGAAGGAAATCCTACCATAATGCTTCTGACAGTTAATTTTCTATATTAGTTTTACTTCTGAGTTCCCTTAGTTCTGCAGAAATAATTGAATTGCCTAGTGTTAGGAATGTGCCAAGGGCAACTACATGAGTAGACTGAAAGTTTGAAGTGCTGCACGGATTGGTTGCATTGTTCAATTTTTAATTTGCTATGATTTGGAGAAATCTTAACACTATTGTTAAGTTGTTAAGGGTATCCATATAACTTGTGTTCCTTCCCTTTTGGCAGAAGGGCTATATGCTTCATTTTTTACATGTTGGAGAGCAGGCCTTGATTCCTAAACATTATTGAAGTTTATTAGTTTTAATTGCCCAATCTTTGCTATGATTTTTGGTGTCTAAAGTCATGGGTTGGAAAGCATCGGTCTCTAAGGGGAAGTTAACTTAGTTAAAACCATATTGCTTTAAAGAATGTTTGTACTACTTTAATCTCTTTCATTTAGTTATGACACTGAACTTGTCATTTTTAAACAAACTTTGTTACATTAACTTCCTTTTTATGTAGTCTTGTAAGGTGTAGCTGAGTTTGTTGTTTCTAAGGTCAGAGAAGAGTGGTGTCCTCTTAAACAATTTTACATCTTGCTGTATTTGTCCTGCTGTCTTGTCATTCTTGCTGCATCGTGTGGATGACATCTGCTTTTTGTTTTTCTTCTGAAAATACACAGATATTTTGTACTCTTTGTGATCATGGGAAGAACAGCTTCTATGTGGATCAGTGAGAGAGTGGGGTTTTTGGGGGTCTGGAGAGGTAAATGACCATCTTTCAGCTGTGCAACTGGGCTGCAGTGGGAACAAGGGGCCAAGGCTTGTTCTTCTGGGCAGCTGATATAAACAATCAAAGGGAAGCTGAAAGGAATGTGGTACATGAGTGATGTCTTATGTTCTTGCTTTTATTGAGGTTGGGCAGTCAGCACCTCTGCTATTGTTGCTGTCCTTGCTATCTTTCATATTTGCTTTAGGGTCAATATCATGGATGAGAAATTAATTTCTTGTGCTGAGCTAAACTAGTTCTAGGTTCTGGTTCATGCACATTTTTCCTGGATTTACTGGCATGATTTCCAGCTACTTGTCACATGTGAGAGTCTCAGGGGCCTGTTCCAGAATTTTCATATTGTTTTCCCTTGTTGATTATATTTTTAAATACATTTTGTCTTCCATTATGTTAGTATGGCATTATTATTATTCTCCTGATAGTTCTTGGAGGACACAGCTATCTCTGAACAACAGAGTTCCAAACTGAAAGGATGTTTTATGGGTTTCCTGTCCAAGTGTTCAGAGGACTTGCCAGTGTAGATTATGCATCATGTTTAAATGACTGATTGCTGTGGGAACTGCACGGTTCTTGAGAAGCCTGAAGAGTGTTCTACTCTGTCCTAAATGTTTCACTTCTTATTTGACTGTGTTTGACTCTGTAATGCATAACCCTGTGATGGAACAGTCTTTCTTTCCTCAAGTGTGCAGGTAGCACGTGTGGTACTTGGGAATATTGGTGTAGTTGTCCAGTTGTCTCACTGCACAAAACCGAGAGATCAATTAAAATAAAAAGCAGAACAGACAGAGAAGAGCAAGTGACAGGAATAGTGCACTGCACTTAGACTGTGCATAGACTGGGTCGGAAGTTGATGACTGGCTGCTCTGTGAGTGAGTAAAATTAATCATGGAGATGTCTCAGTGGTAAATATATCATGTCCTGCATATTTGCAGTGCATAGCTCTTTTTTTACTGTTTTTACACATGTAGAAAATAAGTCTTAGTTCTTCCTTTATTTTCTACTTGAATCTTTACCTTCCTGCGTGGGAAGCAGGATTACAACTGGAAGCTATGCTTTCGTTATTACTTATTCCCTCATGTATATTCTGATAATTTTAGTAAATAGGTAATTGTTAATTGAAATGAATGCAGTTGTCCAGTAGGAGTACTCAAGGGAAACATGTAGCTCAAAATAAAGCTGGAAAATGAAACACTGTTCTGGAGGGAAGGGCATATGTAGGTTAGTTGAACTGCTTCAAGAAACTGAGAATTCCTGCAGAGTTGAATTAATTATAAATTGCCTATAGGGCAGCACCCCTATTGCACAAACTGCTAAAGGAAGGAAATAATCTCTTAGATACTGTAAATGTCCCCAGATAGCCCTAAGTATTCAACAGTTACTTGTAAGATTTCAATTTTAGTAGTTTAGGTGGTTACAGAAAACTGTTTGGATTTTTATTGTGACCAAATTATGCTGTAAAATTAATTTTAACTCATTTTCTTTGAGGTTGCATAAACAGAACTATGATGTTAATGGACATATAGGGAACTATATGTAAATGTTATTGGAGAAGAATGACTGATTTTAGGCAGGTAGAAGGGGCTTGGAAAGTACTACAGGCACTCACTGGAATTTAGTAAAGAAATGTGTTTTATAGATGCTTTATTTTTCTGCTATTTCTACTTCATGAAGACTGTGCCCAGAAGGGAGAAATATATGTTGTTTCCTTTAACAGCCCTTTGCCATGGAAGTGCTTTAAGTGCTACACAGGCACTTAAAGCTTTGGACATGAGTCTGCTTTTCAAACTGAAAGCTCTGAAATAAGTTGTTATTAAGCTGCAGGTTAACCCCTATCACAACCTTTTATATTTTCCTTATAAACAGAAGAACTTTTCTGGAGGCTATTCCACAGAACTGCTGTGGGAATTGCTTTGGCATTCTGTAGTAACACTGCTACAGTTGCTTCTTCAACTGGTGCCATGTATTTTCTTAATATTTTGATTAAGATGATGAAATGTGAAGTTTCATTTCTTTTCCCTTTTGTGGTGAAAATGCAGCTTGCAAGTTATCTGAGATGTCAGCTTCCTATTTTTGTTGTTCTGAAAAGAGCAGGTGAAACTGTGGCAGAGAAGCCTAGTTGTATTTAGTACAAATTACAGGAATCTCTAGCCTATTGATAAATTATTTAACATGGGAGACCAATAACACTGAAAAAATGTGTGTATCCCAAAGTCAGCAAGCTGTTGCTATAAATCAATGTGATTTCCTAAAGGGAAAGAATATTTCCTTCTAAAATGCTAGCTAATTCCATAACTAATTCTAATAGGGAATAGCCTGAATGCGAGCTTGCATTTGGTACCTTATACACGATTAAACACTGTAGTATTTTTGGTGCAAGGCTATAGCAACATGGCTTTCTGGCACAGCAATTTCAAAAGCATTAACACTGTTTAAATTGGTGATCATGTGAAAATGAAGCCAGCATCCTGTTTCTCCAGCCTTACAGCATACATAATGGGCTTCCCTTCCTGTATTCATAGAAAAAATATTCCCTGTCTGGTACAGTAAGATGATATGGTCATCCAAAGAAAGTATGTGGATATAAAAACCTCAATGATGATGGTTTTGGCTCTTATGGAGAAAGGTAACTTCCAGATATATTAAGTGTATATGAGGTCAGGATATGTTTAGAAGTGAGAAAAGCAGCAAGGAAGTAACAAGGGAATTCAGTGAAGGAATATAAGTAGGTAAAGGACTGATTTATTTCTAGAGACAGTACCTTTTGAACTAAAACTGGCCATGATTTTTTGCAAGGTAAAGGGTCTTGTAGGGCACATCAGGAAGGCACTGGAATTGGCTTTTGTAAATAAATGCAAAAATTAGTTTCTTCTATTCTCTGAGTGCCATGTGGTTTATGTTTTATTGGGCTGTTATATTACTTACCACTTTAACGTCTCCAGAACTTGATGCTGGAGTCAGGAGTTTCCCAAATTATGTACTGGTGGTGTAGATGGAATAGTTTCCATGGAACACCTGAATAAGATAAATGATAACAAAGGAGACAATATTTACTTATTATCTTGGGGTTCTTTCCCTCCTTTCCCTGCTAACAGATTCTTGTTAGTGTGGTACTGGAATCTGGTGTTTATTGGTGACAACTGAAAACGTGGAATGTTTTCCACGGGGAAATGTAGCTGGATTGGTTTTGCATGGCCAGATTTTGGTAGCAGGTGGGGGGCTACAGGAGTGGTTTCTCTGAGAAGCCACCTGAAACTTCCCCCATGTCCAACAGAGCCAATGCCAGTGGCTCCAAGATGGACCCACTGCTGGCCAAGGCCGAGCCCATCAGTGATGGTGGCAGCACCTCTGGGATAACATATTTAAAAAGAAAATCCAAAAAAGTTATTGCACAGAAGTAATTGCGGCCAGAGAAGAGCAGAGTGAGACTATCTGAGAGAAACAGCCCTGCAGACACCCAGGTCAGTGCAGAAGGAGGGGCAGGAGGTGTTCAGGTGCCAGGGCAGATTCCCCTGCAGCCCCTGGTGCAGCCCATGGTGAGGCAGCTGTGCCCCTGCTGCCCAGGGAGGTCCATGGGGGAGCAGAGATCCACCTGCAGTCCTTGGAGGGACCCCATGCTGGAACAAATGGATGCTTGAAAGAGGGCTATGACCCTGTGGGAAGCCCAACCTGGAACAGACTTCTGACAGGGAGAAGCCCATGCTGGACCAGGTTTCCTAGTAGGACTTGTGACCCTGTCATGTTAGAGCAGTCTGTTCCTGAAGGACTGCACTGCATGGAAAAGTGACCCACACTGGAACAGTTCATGAACTGTAGCTTGTGGGAAGGGCTCATGCTGGAGGAGTTTGTGGAGAACTGTCTCTTGTGGGAGGGATCCCATGCTGGAGCAGAGGAAGAACTCCTCTCCCTGAGCAGTGGCAGAAGAAAAACATGTGATGGACTGAGTGTTACTCTCATTCCCCATCTCCCTGCACTGCGTGGGAGGTGAATGTAGAGCCTGGGAAGGAGGGAGGGGTGGAGGAAAGGTGTTTTGGTTTGTTTTGTTTGTTTTTAATATTTGTTTTACTTCTTATTATTTGTTGGTAATAAATTCAGTTAATATCCCAAATATCGAATCTGTTTTGTCTGTATTGGTCATCAGTGTGTGATCTCTCCCTGTTCTTATTTCAACTCATGAGCCTTTTGTTATATTTTTCTCTCCCCTGTCCAATTGCAGAGGGGAGGGGTAGAGTGGTTTTGGTGGGCACCTGGCACCAGCCAGGGTCAAGTCACCACAGCAGCTTACCAACTTCATATTCCTGAACTGCAGATCTGTTTGGATGGAGATCCCAACCTGCTCTCCTTCCTGTGGTTGGTAGGTTAGTGGGTATATGATTGTCGTATTGTGTGGAAAGTTAAGTACATAAAATCCTTTAACTTGCAAGCTAGGCTTGAGAAACCCTTAAAGTTCACAACACACCTTGCATAACCAAAGTTACCCGACTTGCTTCTGGAGGTTATCTCAGAGGCCAGGGAGGAAGGATTTTTGTGGAAGACAGAAACACTTGCTCATGTGAGCTTCCTCTTGTATTCATACTCCTGTCTTTGATTTGTCTTTAGCTTATTGGATCTAGCTTCTGGACATTATATAAACAAGATATCCTTCAGGAATTCTGTATTTATATCTGCTAGTTGTTGAATCATCCTATGAAGTGTGTACTTTTCCACTGGGCATAGTACTTCTGTCAGATCTTATGCAAATTGCAACATGTATTTTTGATCCATATCAACTGTGATCTGTCTTGAACATTTTAATTTTGCTCCTCTCTTCATGTTGTAGTTGGATTTTACTAATTTTTTTTTCATTTCTGCCCTCACCTTTACTCCTCTGTTTGTGCTACCTTATCCCTGGGCTGCTAAAATGATTTCCTTATTTTTTTAAACCTTTGGTTTTTACTGGTTTTGGATGACGGAAGCCATTGCACGATGAGTGGAAAACCACGTGAATAAGTTTCATATACTTCTTCAACTTCGCTTTGCTTCTAGACTAGAAGCTCTACAGAACAAGCATTAGCTTTATACAGATTGTCATGGATTTAATAAACTGAAGGTAAATGATTGTCTATAGTATAGTTTGGTATCTGTGTGATTATTGCATGATCAGTTGTTGGATTGTAAGAACATATATGTGTGGGGGTTTTGTCTTTTTTTAAAATTCAATGGTCAAAGTAGAACTGGCTGGTCTATTTGGGTCTTGGTTTTAAATTCAGAACAGAGTAGCTTAGCCACACATTTTATTGACCTTGTTATCCTCTTAAAGAGAAAGTTAAATTTATAAGTGTTACCTGGCTCTGATAGTCACTGGTTTTTTAATGACTATGGGCAATAAGATTTAACCAGACTGGTTTAAATGGTCTTTGTAAGAATCTTCATGCAGTGTCACTTATGAATTTTCCTGTTATGATTTGTTCATTTCACCAGGAATAATATTTCAGGGTTTGTATTGGCCCAGGTAATATTGCTTATGGATCCCTTTCCTCAAAAAAGCCACTGTAGTGTTGAGCTGTTGTCCAAGCTCGGTTATTACAGAGATTCATGGAGACCGAAGCCTAATTTGAGTGTTTAGAAATAAATATTGAGTCCTGACAGCTACAAGGAATGCAGTCAGTATTCAGGGGGAATAGCAGTGCAGCTTGCACTGGGGCCAGGATGCAATCTTCTAGTAATTGGTGTACTTGAGCGTGCTCACATCCTGTATTATTCACCATAATGCATCTATAAGAAGCGCTTGCATCCTGATAAGACATTTTGATACTTCACTGCTCCTGTGAATTAATTCGCTTTGGCTGTAGAGTATGTGTTTCTGTATTTTGCATTTTAAAGCCAGGATTTAGCAATCCTGTATGTCTCATCCTATTACTTGTCATGCAGTTACTGTCTCTTTAGAACAAATGTGTATTCCTGTCTGGGCTTATTAGCATTTATAGCTGTTCTCGTTGCCCAGTGGAATACTGATGCACAATGCTAGAAATGATGGGAATGAGAAGAAGGTAGCCTTTAAGGGAAGTCACAATGCAAGGATTAAAGAGGGCGTTGCTTTATAAAAGTGCTACTGTTCCTTAAAGTCAAACTGCAGCAGCAGATACAGGAGTGGAGATTGAACTTAACTGACATGTGGAAAATTAAATGAGGTCTTTTAAAGGTATAGCTTTTGTTTGGAATGCTGCCACTTCCATTAAGGGAAAATAAGATTGGGAAACTTTGAATCCTACTTAACTGTGCTTAAATAGTTATCCTAGTAGTAAGTGTAGGGAGTTCTGATATTTGGAAAGGGTCATTGTTTCTCCCCAGTCCAAATTTCATGCAGTATCTACAGCCTATTTTCTAGCTAGAAACACTGCAATAGGCAGTCCTCAGCATCTGTAGGAATTAAAAGTTTGAGTTTTTTCCGACTAAAGGCACATCTGTTTCCACACTGAAAAGCAAGTCACATAGTTTTTGTGGCTGTAAGGATATGTAGCCTCATTTTTCCCAGTTGTTTGGTTTTTTTGTGTGTGTGTGTGTGTGTGTTAAAATTTCATCCCAATTTGGTTTAGTCTTTGCTATCTTTGTGAAATTTTAAATTCCATTCTTCCTTATCTAACTTTTCCCAAGAGTGGCTTCGATAGATCGGAGGAAGTAACTTTGGTAATGCAACTTTCCTCATTTCCTGTATTTTATCTGCTTATTTTGTCACTCTGGAGAGCTGTGACTAGCAGTTTCACAAACCTGGAAATTTAAAATTGGAGAAATGACACCTAATTATGCTTTTAGATAATGGAAATGTAAGTTCAATACTCAGTAAAATGCTATAATGTGTATGTTTCTTGAGGGAGGTAAACCAACATTTTGATGGAGAAGGCAGCAGGGAAGAGTAAAGGTTAGGAGGAAGCTGTTCAAAAAGAGGAGTTTGTGGAGATTGCATTGCATTTTAGCAAGCTAAAGCAGGAAAGGTGTTCATGGCTTATTTGTGTGCAGGTTGGCAGCATGCTTCTCTCTCCATGAGTAATGTATATTGAGCAATGTACTGAGTTGAAAGAGACAGTAAAAATGTGGAAAAAGTTCTGCTTGTGCCAGGAGCTGTCACCAGTATTTACACTCGAACAAGGCCTGACTCTGGTCTCTGCAGGCAGTGGGGCTTGTGATGCCAATCCAGCGGCTGCCGCTCTTCCAGAGCGTCCACGGACATTGTTAATTCTGTGGCTTTGCTGAAATAGGTTTTGGTTTTCCAGAATTAGAATGTGAATTTGACCACAGCTCAGAGTTTTTTTTAATGTGTATGTAAGCAGAGAAAAGAGGAATACTTGACTGAATGCTGAGCAGCTGTCCTGTTCCTAGATGGGCAAGTGTGGGCTGCAGCCAGTGTCTCTAGCAAGTTACTGTACAGACAGCATTTGCTCTGAGATGAGGAAGGAAGGACAATAAAGGAAATTAGTGGCTTAGGAAATAAGATTAAAGCAGCAGAATTGGAGTAAAAAGCTAAGAGGTGAAAAATTGTTAAAACTTGATGCAACAGTTAGAGAACATTTCAATATGTAATTAGGTGTTGTCATTGATGTTAACTATTGCCTCTGGTACAGGAAAAAACAAAGCAGCTGACCCTTGTCTGTAGGGTGGGAATGAAGCTCTATCGTCATGTTAGTTCATTGTACCAGAAGCTGAACAGACTTGCAATAAGAAGCATGGCTCATACCAAACTTAAAGAATCCTGAAGTTAGAAGGAAAGAAACCCCTCTATCCTTATCTTATAATCATGTAGATCATTGAAACCTGTCTTTCCTGTATTCCATTTGTTAGCTTCTGCAATATAAGATGGAAGGAAGCAGATAAATAACGGTTTGTAAATTTATGGTTTTAGCTAGAGGGAAACTTCTTTAAAACCTGAAGTATGCCTTAGAATTGTATCCAAGGTGGTAACTTGCCATTTTCTACAAAGTAGAAAAGCCTAGAATCTACTTTGGCTGCTTTTTCCTTTTTCTGATGATTTCTTAAAATAAGAAACCTGTGATTTCCATTCCATATCACTAACCCTTTAGCATTTGTAATTTGCAGGGTTTGGATGGTATCTAAACATTTAGGTACATAATTAATAATAATGAAATCAGAATCAATAAACCATAAAAGAAGTATTGTTTTGTAAAGGCTGCTTGTGTGCTGAGGTGATGGGTTTGTTACTTAACACAGTAAATTAGTTGAATATTAATAGTTCTGGTGTTTGGTACAGTAGAATAATATGACTGTGATTGTCTTATGCTGCCTGGAAAGGATCTCAAAATGTTATAAACATTTTTAGGATTTTTTGCAGGGAGGTGTGGGGTGTGGGGGTTTTTCTTAGTGCTGTTGAAATTAGAATCTGCTACACATGATCCAACGGGTATATTCCTAATTGGGAAAGAAGATGAGTAATGAATCTGCAGATCAGTTATGTTCGTGCTGCGTACAACTGTATGTGACCAACCAATGGTGTAAGAAAGGTGGATGAAGCTGTGATGTAAATAAGGCTTACAGGAAATGCTGAAGATTTGGAATTTGGCCAGGATGTTCCCCTTGTTGCCTTTTTTGCTGTTCTCAAGATCTACTTGTTCATTAAAATTATCAAAACAATTATCTTGGAAAGAGATGGACCAGCAAGCACAGTGTTATTGTAGGGCATATATGCACATGGGAAATAAAACCTGGAGTTATTTCTGTATTGAGGGCAATTTTCTTGAGATTTCTTTGGATTTGCAGCATAAGAGCAAAAGGGTAAAATTGTCTTAGACTTGCATGGGCAAATAGGATCCGAGTAGAAGACAGACAGTCCCTTGAAAATAACTTGGTTGTAAAAAGATGAGCAGTTCAAGTGATTATAACTGCAATTGTGGTTGGGATAAAACAATAACATGAATGAGATTATTTCTTTATCCTTTCCAGGGACAATGCAATGTGCTGTGCATGGTGCAATAGGTATATTAGTAATGGGGGAGGAAGATAAGGAGATAGATTTTAGGACCATATGATGCTTTTCAGTTTCTTCAGGGTATTAAAATTATGTAATGTGTCAAATCAAATGTGTGCCTAGTTTAGTGCTTTATTGTGACTGGAGGATACTGTGACAAGGTCAGGAATGAAACAGAGCCATTCTCCCAGACCTTCTCAATGGCAGATTCTGAGTAGAAGGGGAGACTCTGTCCATAGTATCAGGAGGCTGATGAACACAGGACACCAGAGCCCATCCCTGGTCAGGACAGGTACTGCTACCTGGCATGTTTCAACAGGCCCTGGACTGCTTGCAAAGGTTTTACTTTTTTAGTTCTGTATAATTTCCTTTCATTCAACTTCCTCATTTTCTTTTTTTTTTTTTTTTTTTAAGGTTCCTATTTCTAAGTGAAAAAGTGGTGAATTTTTTTTTTAGCCTTTTCCTGTCTGGCAAGAGTAAGAGATGTAAGTGTGCAGTAACTATAAGTGGTTCTTCAAGATGTGAATTTAGCCAGGTCATGTGCTTGTTCAAATTGGCTTCAAGGTGTTTTTCTTGCTGGGGGATTGAGTGGAAGATTCTCTGGCAAATTGATCCAATATCTTCAAAAAGAAAGAAATCTGTACTTCATACCCCTCTGAAATACTTATTTTTCAACTTCATAGCCTTCCCAGTCTCTTCCACAAGAACCAAGAGGTTTCTTGTGTGTGCTACCACTACAGTGATCATTTCCTTGATCTTACAGGTTTCATACAATCCTGGGTACATTAAAATATATTAGAAAAACTTGGCTTGCTTTTTTTCACCTTCCTTGTTTGTCTGTTTTCTTTTGTAATGCATGATGCTGCTTCCCCTGCCCATCAGCCCAACATAATTTATAGGGGTGTCATTAGTTTACAAGTATGTGGTCCTGCAGTCAAGTTTAAAACTCCTTTTATGTCAGTATTCTCTTTTTAGACTCAAATTTAGACACCCTTGAAGAGGTCAGGCAGCTGGACTAGATGATAATTTTAGGTCTCTTCCAACTGAAATATTCTATTCAAAACTTATAGTCTGCTTTAATACCTAGATATAGTGCAGGTGAATAGAAAGACCTATCCATTTCTTCTGACAGCAGGCACTTAATGTGCCTGAACTTTGACTTTGGTTCTGCCCTTTATTTAGGGTGTGGTGTTTCATGCCTATCAGAGAGGATTTCACACTGTGCTGTAATAGTTTACATTATGGCTTCTGAGTCTAAGCCTCTTTAAGCCTGATTTATATTTTAGTAGAGGTAGAACCCATTCTTGTGTCTCCTCCCCCCTCCCCCCCC
>VXAZ01001116.1:4444599-4564510 GCA_013399875.1 Gymnorhina tibicen
CCCTTTCTTGTGTCCCCCCCCCCCCCCCCCCCCCCCCAATGTTGGTTAGTGTTTTGGGGAAGAAAGTAGGAAACAGAAAGACCTTTATCTTTCAGACCCATGTTCAGCATCCTGTCGAAAAACGTGTTCTTTTAATCAGTAATGTTGCACAAAAGAGTTCTTAGACACGAGCTTCTTAACCCTACTGGCTAAGCCTTGTGTCTAGGGCTATAATTGTTCTATGTCTCTTACCCACAAATGCTTCTATTACTGGCTGCTTCTGTTGTGGCCCAGGGATGCTTTATAAGAATTTCCTCCTGTACTGTTGGCCTGATAACCAAGGACTGCCAGCTGCCCTGTTTCCGTCGGGATCCAAGGTTTTCCTCTGCCCAAGAGGACACTGACATCTAGTGGATGGGTTCCACTGACACAGGGCAAGAGAGCTGCTGCTTAGTGCCTATCTTTCTTCTAAACTTTTACCTAATTTTTCTTTCACTTAGATCCTTGGAGTTGTTAGGAAAAAAAGGAAAAACAGAAAAAGGCCAGTCAATTTTTATGTAACTTCTGGAGTTGAAGGAGTAAAGTTTGTGCAGTCAAAGTAGTCGTGTTTTGTTGTTGTTTGGTTTTGGGGATTTTTTTGTTCCTTAAAGTCACCTGCATATGAGCCTTGGTTGTTTGTAATAAAATGGTTCAAATTATGGCATTGGTCCATTGTCCTCCCAGCCTGTGAAGAACGTAAGTTACCTGTGGAGGACAGCAAGAGGCAGGTCATAGAATCATAGAGTGGTTTGGGTTGGAAGGGACATTAAAGATCATCTAATTCCAGTGGCCCTGCCATGGGCAGGGACATCTTGCTCAAAACCCCACCCAGCCTGGCACTGAACACTTCCATGGATGGGACACCCACAGCTTTTATAGCTTTTTTTACCTGTTCCAGTGCCTCACCACCATCACAGTAAAGCATTTCTTCCTAATATCTAAGCCAAACCTGCCCTCTTTCAGTTTGAAGCCATTCCCTGTGTCCTGTGGCTACATGTCCTTGGAAAAAGTCTCTCTCCATCTCTCTTTTTGGCTGCTCTAAGGTCTGCTTGGAGCTTTCTCGTCTCCAGGCTGAACAACCACAAATCTCAGCAGGTGTTCCAGCCTCTCACCTCCGAGACAGACGGTGCCTCTAAGTTGCCTTCAATTCTGTGCCTGTTGGTTCTGTGAAACTTGAAGCCTAATAATTGCCTCATAGCTGCCTTGCAGGTTGCCCTGGACATCTGTTAGTTTAACTGGGAACCAAGCAGCAGGAGAAGTTTTCACAAAACCACAGGTTTTCCAGGAATGTTTCTAAGCAGAGAACAGTGCTTAGAAATCAAACTTTCTGAAAATATTCATCAAAATGTTAATATTTCTTTAAAGACAAAAATAGACATTTTGTTTCCGAAGTAATAAAATCCACATCTCTTTATCAGAGAAAATACACACTGCCTAAAGCTTGACAGCAGGAGATGGCATGCTTAAGTATTGCTGCAGATTATTTTTTGATCTCTCAAGTGTTTAAACTATTCTGCACTAGTACTCATTAAACAATAATGTACTGGGTTTGGATTTGTTGACCATCTGGTAACTTTGTAAATGTGGTTAGAATGAGACAGTTTCAAGGAATTTCAATTAGGACTTAAAATCAAAAAAAAGCCTTTCAGGCCTCTTGAACGGTACAAGAGTCATAGAAAATATAGATTGACATTGCTTAGGATGAGGGTGTTAAGACTTAAATGTTCAGGGACTGTTTTTAAAAGGAAAATATTGCTTCCTTGTCCAGAGTAAACATTGATTTTTTTTTTTTTCCCCTGGAAGATGCTAATATTTGCTAGCATTCTTTGATTGCTTTGAAAGTATCCCCAAATAAAACCAGACTATTGCAACCAAAACCATTTCCATAAAAGAGAATTTGTGTTTTATAAGAAGTACCAGAAAACAAATGTAAAAGCTACTAACACTTTTTGTGTGCACTTAGGCAGTGCAAGTAATAGTAGAATATGAATGTTTCTGTCCTAGGAGGAAAATTTAATTAATTTCAAGTTGAATTAGTTTTACTAATTTCAGACCACAAAGAAAATTAAAAACATAGTCCATCAAAACAGAAAAATCACAGCTCTAACTAACCTGTTATGTTAATTAAGAAAAGCAACTTTTTTTTTTCTGTGTCCTGTTGTCTGTTGAGAATTTACATTGTCTCATCTGTAACTTCCCAGCATGCTGATCTTACTACTAAATACAGGTTATCAGAAACTATTCTGTGTCTTTTTTTCCTTGGTGACTTCTACAACATTTGAGTTGCCACTTAGTTATTTGTGATATGCATTTGTGTTTCCTTCATTATAATTTCTAGTGTATAACTTTGTTTGGCATTTTTGAGGTTTATTCTTTCTTCTTATACCCTGAAAGTTGGTTCTCTTGATTAATGTTACATTCCCATTTTCATCTCTTACTGTCTTCTTGTTTGTCATCAAATATTTGTTAGTGTGTATTGCTTTGCTGGAGAGGTCATGAAGGAAAATGCCTGCTTGGTCTGGGAAGTTTTTTTTGAGAAGCTCTGCTTGTGAAATTGCTTCAGTCAGATGATTTTTTTTTTTTTTTTAATTTTTCCTTGTAAAAACAAACTTAAGAGACTAGTCTCAACTGAATTCCTGTAGAAATTCACATACTCTTCTTTTGAATTGGCACCATATCAAATACTTATTTGAAGCTCAGATTGGAACAATTTCCTTTTCCAAGAAAGGAAGTGGAGTCACATATTCCACATAGATGAGAATTATAGATAAAGATCTTGAGGTGGGATCTGAAGGTGTTCCCGTGCGTTTCTGAAATACCTGGAAGTAAATCTGTCATCCAGAACCCGGAGGTGTTGAATAAAGTTGTTTGTGTATCAGATAAAAACCCCATGCTATTGTTTACCAAACAAACTATCGACTTGTACATTCCGGATTGTAAATATTAATCTTTTTAAAGCCATGGCAGCTGAGTTTTATTTTAAATTTATCAGCAGCTTGATTGACAAAGCCCTTGTCTGAACCAGATTCATTCTACCAGTTGACTTGTGTACCTTTCTATTTGTTGAAATTTGGCACTGTAGAAGGACTGTATTTTTCGCATTGGCCGTGTAACAAATTTAAGTTGTGGGGTACTTAAAAACCTTTAGGTGATTGAGCATATACTTCATGTGAGGTAATTTTTTCTTTGCTCTTCAAAATATAAAAATTGCAGAAATAATTGCATTATAAATGTAAAAAAGGCATCCTACAACTATTTGGAAAATAATTTAAAATTTGAACTGCAGTTTTGATGTACAAAATAAAATTTATGTAAAGGCTTTATTGTAGAAGTATGAGGAGTATAGTGGTATAGATTTTCAACACTGGTTTTAAGGGGATGCACACTGAACATCTTTTACTTGGCCCTTTAGGTACAAGCTTTTGTGAGTTTTCAGAATTAAAAATTTCCTCAAAAATGTTCATGATTTTAAAAAGGTTAAACTTCAAACTGTTTGATTAAAACAGTATTTTCATTTACTTTCTGGTAACTTCACTGTAGTATTCTCCTCTTTGTATCTTGTCAAGATACAGGCCTGCCAAAGAGACAACTGTTTCTTTTGTATCCACTTTTGGATTGGCGTGCTTTGAGAATACCTGGGATTAAGGTTACCATGGAATTAAAAGTGTTAATGGTATGTCAAACAATAAGTGGTTATGCTGGAGAAGCACCACAGCCTTTTCCTGTTCTTGAAGTGCTTATTGAACAAAATATGAGGAAAGTAAGAAACATTCTCATTGAGTGGTAATACTATATTAATACTATAATGTGTACTCATAGTGGTAATACTGTGTAGATGCCTGCGTTACTTTTGTAGGAGACAATTGCATACAATAGAGCATGTATGGAGAAGATTTAAGGACCTTTTCTTTAATTCAGCAGAAACAAATTAAATGATAAAGTTCATAATGTTCAAGCGTTTGAACGTTTAGCAGTGCTACTTGATGTTCAACCATTAAAGCAAGAACTTTAATGGAGAGAAATAATCTAAAGTCATGCATGGAAATAACTGGTTGTTTGGATTTATTGTTTCTGTACTGGCCATTACTGCTTTGGTTTCATTTCAATAATTGCTTTATAGTTCTTTCTACCAGAATTATGAGAATTTTGTTGGCCATTGGATTCCCTGTCCTATCTCTTTTTGAAACCAGAATTATGCTTGGAAGGTGTGTGCTTCTGAATTGTTGGGGACAAATTTGTTAGGCAAAAATTGACAGATACTGCAAATATAAATGATTACAACAAAAAATTCCTTTGTCTCTCCATAAATATTGTGCTGGTTATTAGCTAGGGTTATTACAGTTGAAATCTTAGTACAAGTTTGTGACTTTAATGAGGCTACTTCTTTCTAGCTCTTAAAATGCTATTGAACTCTATCATAAATGGCCTCTTTATAACTAGCACATTCCTTGGCTTCCAAACACAGCCTCAAAGAAAGGGTGAAAATAGTTGTGTGTTTTCTCCAGATAGTAGAAATGTATTTTCTATTTGCTATCTTATCTTTTTTTTGCAATCCCTTATGTATTCCCTGTGTATGTGTTGCTGCATGGAAGTACTGATTCAGTGCTTATCAAAAGTTTTCTTATTTTTGTTTATTAGATGGTGGGTGTTTTACTTGCCAATCATGAGCTAGCATAACTATATTAGCAGTGTCCTAGTTTTACCTGCTGAATAGTGAGGGCTCTAAACTGCTGAAAGTCTGAAGATAGTGTTTTTATACAAGGTTCAAGATTGCTTAAAAAAAAAAAGTTAGACTTCTTGGGAAAGACAAAATTGGCATTTTTATTGGAATTGCATATTTAACGCTAAACTCATGCCACTGAATAGCAATTCAACTGTATGCCAAAGGATGTCATTGAAAGGAACAGCACCTTTGACCTCTAGAGATGTTTCAGTAAGGTAATTTGGACTCAAAATCAGATCAGAATTGCAGCGTTTCTTGACTGCACAAACAACTCTGCTTTTGACCCAGAACAATTGTTAGGCTTCAGCTTTTCAGCTTAAAGTCATTCTCAGTGACAGTCTTACAGGGCAGGATCTGTGTTTCGGATAAATTGGCAAGGCATGGCTGTTAAAACCCTTTTGGGAAGGCAGGACATAACAGCTATGGCAGACCTTTTTTTGACAGAGGTGTGTGTGTGTGTGCGTGCAGATTTATTAAAAGGCTTAAATAAGGTTTTAATAAAGCTCTAAGACTATTCTACTGTGCCTTCATTTATGGCAGCTTTGTTAGTGGGGGGTTACCAGGTAGGAAATTCTAATTTACTTCTGTTGGAGTGAAAGCTCAGTGTTTCCTGTTTCAGTTGTGGTGCTTTTTTTTTTTTTCCACCTTGTATGAATTGCTTGGAAAACAAACACTGACCTCAAGGAAATGTGTTCCAAGGCGTGGGAAAAGAGGAAGGGTTTTGCATCTTGTGAAGGAAGAGGGAGGAGAATTTGGGTTGGTTTCCCTCCCTTTTCTTTCGTGCTGAGCAGAAACAAAAGCAAGATACATTCTCCATGCATCTTAATGCTTCATGCCACATACTGTGCAGGTGCAGGCAGGGGAATGGTAAAGACTGGTGGGGAGTGATAGGTGGTGATAGATGATAAAATATTTCAGGGAGAATTGATATGGTAAAAAACCCTCAATATTCTTCAAGGACACAGGCTAGTACTTATTAGATCCTCCTGCTGTTTATTGATACGAATTGTACCTAGTGTATTTGCTATGCAGGTTTTCCTGTGAGTGCTTGCCACAGGGTGCTTTCAGGTGCTTTTGGGTATTTCAGGATGGTATGTTGGTTGAGACACAACCACTGAAGCTGAATAGCCACAAAGCTGTCACAGACAGTGACTGGTCCAGCCCCTCCTGTGGCCATGGAGAAGTATGACTTGTGTTCCATTTAGCTGCCTGATTGACCTGGAATAAAATCTGTTGCCTTTGGGATGTTCTTTGTGGAAAAAGTCTCAACTTGCCCTTAGATAATTGCTTCTAGGTTTCCAAGGGTTGGTCCTGAGGACATTTTTACTTTGGTATCTGTTCCTGTTACATCAGAGCTGTTGGGGTTTGAAGAAAATCAAAAGGAGACAAGGACAAGTATCTACTTCATCTCTATTTCAGGTGAAGGACATGGTCTGTAGAAGTCTTCACTCAAATGTTGCACTGACAGTGTCAATGTCGCATCCAGGATGTCCAAATTTGATTGACTTCAGAGACAGAGTCTGAGATAGACTGTCTAGATAGAGTGGACTGAAGTGTGGTCACCTCTTCTGGATAAGACAGAGTGGCTCTTGAAGAGAGGTTTACCTAAACCTATAGCCATTTTTTGTTTTAAATCAAGATTAAATGTGATGCTTTTAATATGCTTGTGCTGTCAGCATGCATAAAACGTAATACTGAAGGAGTAAGAGGAAAATAATGAATCCAGTAACTTGGAAATCATTATTTTAAACAAGGGGTTCCCTGGTTTATGAGTTTTGTTTCTTTGTTTCTCCAAATGCTTTGCTTCCATATGCTGTTTGGGTTTATATTGTGAAGACAGATAATCATCTTATTGCAAAAAAATCTGAGGCTTATTTCTGTTCTGAATTATCAACAATTGTTCTGGAATTGCTCTAACACTACTCAGAAGCCTGTTATTTGTAGTGTGTGCTAATGTTAACCTTTTCTGGTTTTGCATCAAGATGCTTCCTAGACTTGAGTCCAAAGCAGTCAACTTTCTAGTTGTGTGCTTTCATATTAATAGAAATTTTCATGTTCTTCACTCATAGTCTATAAAGAACTGTTACTGCTTCATTGTCCAGCATGTTTTCACGTCTTGTAATGTGTTCACAGTAGTCACTGCAATAATGTGAGTGTGCTGAGGAAACAGTATAGTTCAGAGATGGGAAGTTATAATCCCAATTCATAATAAGTATGCTACAGGACTTTCTAAAATATCTCAAAACATACGTTAGTAACCTACTAGCTAAAACCAGATTATGCTTTAGTAATTTAATGTTCTCCTTTGCTCAATTATTTCCTTGCTTGTTGCCAAACCACAGATCTACTTAGTCTTCTCCAACCTTGTAAAACTGGCATGTGGCTTAACTATTATGTTGAACATAAATTAACTGTGATTGTAATTGATAGTACTGCTAGTTCAGACTAGGATTGACATGCAGATAGTGTAAAAATAGTTTTAGAAATGAGGGAGAGGAAAGGAGACTTTTGAAGCAGTCAGCCCACATTTTGATCGTGTCTGTGTAAAGCTATCTTTAGTTATTAGCAGTGTGCGAGATATGTCTGATTCTTATGTTTTTCTTAGGGAAAATAGAGGTTTGGAAAGATGGGAAATGTTGGTCTTACTCTGACAATACCTAATTCTGGAGAGTAAGCTGCTGGTTTGGGTTTTTTACCTGTTTCTGATTTTAATGTGATACTGAAGAAAGTAGGATGCACTCCTTAACAGGCTGCTTGCAGTATTATAATTTTGCCTTCTCTGCATGAGGATGTACCAGTATTTTCTTCATTGGCCAATACTTCTTTATGACATAGAAATCTCCAATTAATGCAGTAACATGAATTCACCTCTTTACTGAGAAAATATCAGAGATTTAAGATGATGTAAAATCATAAAATGTCCTGAGCTGGAAGGGACCCACAAGGATCACTGAAGTCCGACTCCTATACAGAACACACTATACAATCTAATACTGAAATGATGCTGTTTTCGGTTCTCTGGGTCATTTTGGAGGGATTTTTCTTTTACATGGTTCCCACAAGCTTCCTGGAATGCAGTGGGGTTTTTTGGACTCATCATTGTCCTGCTATGAAATGCTGAAGACAGAGCTCCCAAGGGAGCGTAGTTATCAGGCTTGTCTATTAATCACTTCAGCAGAGATTCCCTTGGAGCACCTAGAGCTTGAGGGTTAGTAAGTGTTGCCAGAAGAGAATGCCAAGGCAATGAAAACTCCTCCTTCTATCAGTTCAGCCTGCAATCTCCTTTCAGGGCTTTGTTTCAGAGAGATAGGTCCAGTGCAGGCTGCTAACCTATTTGCAGCCAAAGCCATCTGTGAATGTTGAGATACAGTGAAGTTTTACAGATCCAAAACATTCTCCTTTCATTGTTTGTGTTTGACTAGTGTTTGGGAAGGCTTTTTCCCTCCTTCATGAGGGCTAGGAATTCTTGGAAACGATTGCTGTTTGAAAGGAATCAATGGGGAATTATTGACATGGGTCACAAGTGTATGTTGTTTTACAAATACTCCTAAGACTAAGTGCTGCTCACCGTGTTCATTTATTCCTTGCTCTTGCAACTTGGAGCTACATGGGCACTCCTGTATAGTCAATTTTCCACCTGAGTTTACTACCATCAGCTAGTCTTGGTGCTTCCCAGAGACCTCACTGGTGAGAAAGTGGTATAGGAAAACTCCAGTTGGATTTGCAAGGCCTTGAAGTTAAAATACTTCTGTAACCAAAGCAGTTTAGGGAGTCAGAGCCCCATTTGAGCACTGATACCAAAGTCTGCGTTGAACTGTCTGTTGCCAAAGACATCTCTGGCATTTCTTCGTTCATAGGTACAGAATCTGAAACCTGTATAATCTGACTATAGATAACCAGAAGATAGTAATTTTGACATTTTTGTGGTAATTTGGTTCACATTGCTCCATACAGGTACATTTTTCTCACAGTATAAGTACTAGGGAATGTATTCTGCCCTAGTAATGTTTATCTAAATTATTTGAGTGAGACCAGAGTTGCACATAATTCTTGTGTTTTTCTTCCCCTCCTGTTAGTAAGAAAAATGCAATGTCCACCTTAAAATAGAAATATCTATCTTATTTCATGAAATGAGTGCATTAATACAACATTTTTGAAGTGTTTCCTAGCGTCCTCTTTTATGCTCTGGTTTTTAAAGCAACTTTTATGGAAGCTTTTCTTTAATTGTTTGTTTCTTTGAGTATTTCTTAATGCACTTAGGCAAATTTTGCAAAACAAAATATGTTCCTGTGTGATTGGCACAATGTTGGGAAACCACTGCCAGAGCTGGCTGTATAGAGCTTCCTGAGCCTGGTTCTGTTGCCTGTTGTCACATGGCAAGTGAGTGTTGTGGAATACTGTAGCAGCTGGCATCTGACACTCTGGTATGTCCTGCTTCTCAGGAGTGGTCAGAAAGGAGAGTCAAGAGAACATCTCTGTTGTATTATCTCTTGTTTTGCCAATTAGAAATGCCAGACAAGGCTTAGGAGGCAGTTTGAGGACTTGAGATAACAGAACCTCTGGTGAAATATTTGTCATGTTCTCCTTGAAAAGAAGCTTGGAAAGGAGTCAAAAGAACTTTCGTATGTTAAATAAAGGTTATGTTTTTGAAGTCAGTTCTTTAAATTTCAATAAGCTATATAAATGCTTTCTTTAATTCACAAGCAGCACTTCTATGATATTAGGCATTGTGTCTTTACAGGCTTTGTAAAGTGTGAAATAAATAAATAAACTGACAATGAAAGTCAAATATCTGTATTTCCTGAAATGATTGAACAAAGTTCTTCTTAATATGGTAGGATTACACAAGTTGGGTTTGAAAAGCTGGTTTGTCTTTTCGTAAAAGCTCTGAAGTAGATTTGTAGTACAGATTGTAAAACCACTGTGGAAGTTGGAAGTATGTTTCTGAAACTTGAATTGTTTCAAAGACTCATCTCCCCACTGTCACATGTGGTGTTTGTCACCACCCCACAAACCACTTCTGTCACACAATGAATAAGCAGAATTAAAACTGAGCTTTTCTAATGAGTGGAACTAAAGGCCTTGTGAATGTAGTTCCTAAAGTGTGTATTTATGGCTCATCATACTTACTCTTTGACAATTTTGTTCTTACAAGAGCATACCAGTGAAGATTTTCATGGTACCGGAGTAGCAGTCCCACTGAACAGGCGAGTGTCACGGAAGCGCCCAGCGTTATCTGCAGAGGCACCAGCCTGGGCCTCCCACGCCCCTGCTGTTGGCATCCCAGTATCTTCAGGGAAGCATTTTGGCAGTTTACTCACTTAACCCAAATGAGTGCTGCTTTGTACTGTAGACAGTTGTTTATTAAGAATTAGCATGAAACCGGGCTGAGACGGATCTTGCTGGCTGTGTTGTCAGCTTAGTGTACTCTGAACAGAATTCCTTTCTCTTCTGCCCTGTCATTACCCCCATTCTGCTATTGAGTACATTCTCCTCCTCTTGGTCACTCTGGGCTGTAACCTAGGAAGCACTGGGTCCCTTGCATCCCACAGCAGGCTGTGAGCAAGCTGCAATAGCCTTCTGCAGGAATTTTCTATTGCGTGTAGGGCGGAATCCTCTGCTGAGTCTGGCACTTTTCCATTCCTGTAGTAGTCTGTTCAAAGCTCAGTTTTTAAAATTCTTTCCTTACTCTTTAGTCAATTCTTCCTCTTCCAAAGCATGAAATAGATATTTCTCTACGTAGCTGATACTATAAATTGTAAAGAATGCTCCTTACTTGTTTTGATTGCTCTCAGGACTGTACTTAGGTATCTTCTATTACCCATGTCACAGAACAGCTGGCAAACACACATTAAAAGCATGGATCCTGAAGTATTTTAGGAACAGATGTGTGCTAAAATCAACCTGTATTTCATTTCCAGGCTTTGCCTTGGAACTGGGCTAAGCTAATCATACTTTCTGGTCTGTTTAGCAGATTGTAGAGCAGGGGAGATTGAAGCATGTAGGGAAGAAGGCTATGATGGATTCTCATAACATTGTTTCCCAAAAAATGAAAGTTGGTGCTAGTCACTCGAGCCTTTTGGCTTACAATTTCTCCAAATTGTATTGGTGAAAGTGTTTTTTTTCGCATGCCTTTAAAATGGGCTAAAGCAACAAGGATCATCTTTCTAGGGTGCTTTTTCATACCTAACCTGAGTTCCTTGAGTGTGTTCTTTCTCATGTAAAATAACTTTTGTTTCTAATCGTGGTTTGTAGAGGTAGTTTTTCTCTAAACTTCTTTTAAGCAGAGTCATGACATTTGTCCCATAAAAATGAGTAAGACAGAGGAAAAAACCCTTTAAAACTCACAACCATGTTGGAACAATACACAAAATCGTATTAGTGACTGTGCTTGGAAAGTTGGTCTTTTCTTTTTTCCCCCCTTAATTGGAGGTTTGTAGCCTATTTCAAGCTGTTTCTCAGCCTTGCAGTTCATAGCTGATTTAGCCGAATTTTGTGCATTCATTTGGCTTTTTCTAGACTCTTGGTTGTGTTCAGTCTTAGCACAAGTGATATTTTTTGGCTTAGGAAAGGTCAGTGTTATGTAGGACAATGTCTCCTGTGTGCCGTGGTATTTGTCTGTGCTGTGTGACAAACCAGGTTTCTCTGTCTGCTGTGTGTACAGGTTATGCTGTGAATTTGTTTTTAGTGTTGCAAAGATGAGTGTAGTCTGCATGAGGGCTTCCAGGAACTGATTGTGTCTTTTTAAGAATTGACTCTTCCTGTTCCTCGCTGTAGCAATGCTTTCAGATTAAATATTTATGGTTTCATCACTGTGTGGTCAGAGACTTACTATCACACCTCCAGATATTTACTGTTTTTCTTCATTGACTAATATTGCAAGTTTCTCAAAAAAATTCATTTTAAGAAAAAAGAAGTTGCAGGCTAGTTCTGTTGCTCTTTTTAGTGTTCAGTGATTTAATCTGTGATGAAGTCCTTGCAGAAGAGAAAAAAATTGAAAACTGGTACTACTTGATTTGCTTTGGTTTTGTTTTTTTTTTTTCTTTTACCTGCCATTTGTTTTTGATCTGCAAATGTCACTTTTCTGGTTTATTGGATGTGTATTATTCAATTAAATTAATGACATGTTTCATCCACGTTTGCATAGGTAATTTGATTTTTTTTCCTATATCCATATAAATTTCATGAAAATGTTTTTTTGCTATATAAGAGAGATAATAAGTTTTATGTGATTTTCTTCTTGGGGTTGAGGGTGGGGCTAGGACAATTTTGGACCTAATATGCATATTTAGTCACCTAATTTGCATAATAAGTTAGGAGGAATTATTGAAGGGCTTGAGTTGCCAAAACATTTTTTTATTTGAAGTGTGCGGTAAGTGTCCCAAGTGTTTTCTTCTTGAATTCTTCTAAAGCTACTAAAACTGGCTTTCCAAACAGACCATCATCTTCATGATACCCTTCTGCCTGTACATTGTTGCATAGTCAGTGACAAACAAGATTTACATTTTTAACTGGCAAAAAACTTCTCCCATTGTCCCCCTTCCCCAAAAGAACACAAATCATGAATGTTTTAAGTCTTCAAGTGTGTAATGATGCATTGAATATAGAGGGAAGGAAACATGAAGAATGTCTATCCTTCTATCTGTGCAGAACACCCCTCACTGGAGATGCTAAACTTTCTTGAAGCTGCTTTCAATCTTCCTCTTGATAGTCTTATGCACCACCACCACGTCAGTGCTGATAGAATGGCTGGCTTTGCAACCACCAGAGTTAAATTTCTGAGTTCTCTGGTGTTCCTTTTAAATCTGGATGTCTACACAGTCTAAAATAACAAGCACTGCTGGCTCTGCTTATATTTATTTTTTTCAATGAAAACTTTCCCTCCTCAGTTTTAAGGTTGCAAATGCCTAACTCATTTGGGATGATAAAAGCTGTATTGCTCTTTTTATTTCCTAGTATTGCCTTCCTACTGGATGGCAGGGGCTGGTTTTTACTATTAGAGGTTTTGACTCGCTCACATTTCTAGGATTTGAAATAGATGGAGGGGGAAAATGACATACTGTTGTGAATACAGCAGACCTCCTGTCACTCAATTGTGAATAGTTTGTGCCTGGGAGATAGGGACCTTCTTTCTTTGAGCTTGAAACTCAGCAGGAGTTGGGCGTTAGGAGTTACTTACGTGTAAGATTTTGGTTTCTGTTTGGTTGTCAGTGCTGGAGGCCTTGTGCCTCAGAGCCAAGTACCAGCTGTTCCTGAGCCAGCCCGTGCTGTGCTCTTCCTCCAGGTATCCTGAGATGTTTCTGTTTCTCACATGTATTCTTAACGCAGTTGTTACTCCACAACAGGGCAAAGTATTGTCTAAGTAAAATATGGCCATAGTCCTTGCTGGTGCTGTAGTGTCTTTCCCAAAGTTCTGTGTCTCATGATGCAGAGACCTGGCATCAGCTTGGGTATAAACTGTGCTAAAGGACTAGATGTTTAAACTCCATTGCAGTGAACATCATAAAAGAGAAGAAATTTTTTTTCCTAATGGTCATCTTCATCAATGAGACTAATACCTTGTGATGTTTATCTTGAGGCTTGAAAATATAACATAAATCTTTTATTTCAGAGGTTAAGAAGATTATCAACAAAATACAGAACAGAGAAGATCTACCCAACAGCCACTGGAGAAAAAGAAGAAAATGTTAAAAAGAATAGATACAAGGATATATTGCCATGTAAGTCTGATTTACATATTAATAGAAGACAAAGGAAAGGGCTTGTTATTCTCTATGTATTTTGAATTTTACTTTTTAGTTATTACTGAAAGGCAAAATTGGAGATAATTTGCTGAAAGACGACGTTCTTAAAACTTTTATTTTTAACTTGGAAGGCAAAGTGACTGAATACTCTTTTATTTTATCAGGAGAGGTATCACCCGAAGATAAATATGTTCTGATTCTGAAGCTGTATTGAGCCAACACTTTAATTTTTGCTCAGAATAGTTGAGAACTTTACTAGTTGCTTAAATGTATGTTTTCCTTAGGAGCATGTTATTCATGGTAGAAAACAAACAAATGTCAGCATAAACTCTAGGTGAAATTTTAAGGAGGCTTAAGGAACCTGGTTTGAAGTAAAATAGATATTTTTTGCCTGTTTGTATCTTGAAAATGGTGTTGGAGAACTTTCAGTGCTGAATTAACTTTGGTTTCTATTTTGCTGGAGTCCAAATGAAATTCTTTTTAATGTGTGGACACAGAAAGCAGAAGTCGGAGCACAATTTAGATTTTAAACCCACCAACATGTGGATATAACAGCTCAGTGGTCTGAAATTACAAGGCTGTCTGTTACACGCTCCCTTTGTGTAGCTCCTGAGGCCACTCATTTCAGAAGCTCTCACTGGTGCTTCTTGATCTGAAGAGCTGACAGTGAGATTAAAAGGTTGTCTTCTGACAAATGCCACTTCTCTTATCCCAGAAGGTCAGCAACTGGTACATTTTACTCTGCTTATTAGTTGGGAGGAAATGTTTGATACATGGAGTGAAAAAGAGAGAGGAAGTTGTTATTGTCACCTTATTAACAGCGTCCTGGCATTTTGGTAGATCGTGAACAATATAGCGAAATCTTGGTAGCACCCAGGCTGAGCTGGTGAGACAGCAGCACTGCAGCAGTGAATGGCTGCAACTACAGCAGTAGATGAGCATTATCTGTCACCTGCATGGAAGCAAAACCTGGGCCACTGGGATCTGGGAGGGAATGAAGCTCACAGTGGGGAAATGAGCGAACTTCAAAGCTCACATTGAGGAAAATTGAAGGTATATTTTCAGTTCAAGTGAATGTCTCAAACATCCAAAGGCTCTGGCAATGAGGTGATGGGAGACCAGCTTGAAATGAGAAGCAGCAGGAGAAAGGCAAAGTATCATTGCCTATCCAGGAAAGAATGTACATTTGTAACTTAATCGGAGATTAGTGCTGTGTTAGTTCTGATAACAGAAATTGTTACTGCTACCAGAGAGATCAGTACCTCAGCACTGACTAAACCCTGGCTTCAGAGTAAAAGGCGCATGTTCCCATTGCGATTTGCTAAGCCATCCTAAATGGTAGTTAAATGCAACATGGTGTTCACTGGTCACCTGAAGAACCAATCAGTTACTGTGAACTGAGCCTTTAAGTTACATAACAATATCCAAGCACTTAATCTTCAGAAGCTGAGAACTGCAGTGGATTTTTTTGGGGGAATTCTGTTCCAGACCTTAAACTATGTAACAGATGAGCTGTGGCACACAGAGACAGGATGGCAATGTTGACATTTGGAAACTGCTGTAGAATTTTGGATCTAATGTGCTGGGGAGATAGGATCCTTCATTAGCCTGCTACTTTAATTAGTCTGTTCTGCCACTTAAAAGCAGTTTTTCATATAAAGTCTATGACACCATTACATGCTTAGAGAGTGTTCTTGCTTTTATAATCTATGTATCAGAGTGTAATACAATGCAGTGTGTTTTAAGGGTTTTTCTAGCCTTTATATGAGTGTGTTGTCTTTAGATTTGTGATCTAAAAGTCTTGTAATTTACATTTGTGCTTTTTTAAGAAGCATTACGTGGTAACACAAATATTTTCTTGCATGTTATGAGGACTGGCAGAGAAATTTCACCATTTTGCAAGCTTTTTGGAAGAGCTTTCTGAATAGAAATAACTCTTAGCATTTACTTCTTGTGGGCATGGTTCCCTGTTTTATTATCTATGATGTTTTGACAAAACAAAAAACCCAACCAACCGTATTCTGTCTTTCAAAATGTATTTGTTCTTTGTCATTTTCTTGAATTTAGATCTTATCAAAGGTTTAGCAGCTGTTCTGTGGTTGAGGAATTGACCCGTGGGAGCAGAAAGTAACAAATTGCTTGAGCAGCTGCTGTTTCTACAGATAATTGTGTTGCCCCATTTAAAGATAATTTGTTTTCTGATATGGATTTTCAACTTAAAGAGCCTCTATTGTAGAACAGTTTGAACAATTTTTATATGATAGCTAATAAGTTTTGTTATCAACAAGAGCTGGAAGGACTGGCAAACCTGCCAACCACCTACACCATTTTAGTAACAATCAAGTTGTTGTATTAAAGATGCAAATTTTTTTTAATGCCAAAAAGAATACCAAAATGTTTAGTTTATTCTGTCAACAAGTAATAAAGCTATTTTTATATTGCTGAGGATTTTGGTCTCCAAAGATATGCTGTTTTTATTAGAAGCTTTCTCTGAGACAGTCAGTAATGCTTGAGGCAATAACTTGACATGTCCAAAACCCCCTAAATGAAGGACTCTGCTGCTTTCTAGTTCAGAAGTACTGCAGCAAAGAGCCTAGCCCAGTGTTTGGGGGATAGGTGTCAGTCTGTGTCTGAGCAATGAACCCTGGTGCCTGTTTCCTGTTGCAATATCTGATGGAGTGCTCCTTGGCAGAGACCTTGAGAGCTGCCAGCTGCTTTAACTGTTCACTGGTGTTTTATGCTTTCTGCTTTCCCTAAGTGCGCCTTGATTCTGACCACTGTGATCTATGTTAATGTTGTGTAACTGTAGTTTTGATGGCTTCTGATTAATTGCATTTTGCCTCTTTGTAATGAATTGCTCTTGGAATTCCAGGAGGTGGTACACTGTGAACTTGAGCATCAGAAGCACATTAGGAGCTACTCTGCTTATCTCTACCTGAGTTGGTTTACCCATAAATCAAATGTACTGACTTGCTTGTGTGACTTAGCTTTGGGAAATGTTCTTTAATGTACTACATATATTATATTTACTGTTATATATTGATTTACATGTGTTGTAATCCTTTTTCAAAAAAATATTTTGGTTTTTTTTTTCAGTTGATCACAGCCGAGTTAAACTGACCTTAAAAACTCCCCCCCAAGATTCAGACTACATCAATGCAAACTTTATTAAGGTATGTAGTACAAGTGTAACAGTTCTTCAGTACTTTTAAAGCTTTTATTTCATGTCAGGGCAGTTTTAATATTATAGTCTAACATAAGACTTTAAAGCTGTGAGGGAAGATATGCTGTTATTATGACTTGAATAAATTTGCAAACATGATGCCATTTATAACACTATCTTTAAAGCTTTGATTTTACTCCTAAGTGGAAATATAATGTAAAATACTTCATTTTAAAGTGGCAGGCAAGCAAATTGGAGCTTTATACCATAGGAAAATTCAGATGCAGTTGTTTTAACAGGTGATGTTTTTTAGGGACCATAAATGAGGTGTTTGACAAATTGTGTATGTTACTACACATTTTGCTCTGTTCATGGAAGGAGCATGGCAGTGAAATTATATCTAACATTCTTAAAGAGAAGCCAGAATTCGACTGAAAGCCTGTTACAGTTGTGTTTCAAAGTATTTATATCTTGAGCTGCCTTTGTAGCTTTATTCTGATGCTGCTCCTACACAGTATTTGTTTTTCAGAAATAGGTGTTCCTGTAAATCTTCCTGCATGAATGTTAGCTTGAAAAGCTGAATATTAATGTACTGAAAATTTGCGTAAAACAAATTTTAAAATTCTGTATTATTGAAATGTATTTCAGGGAGGGGGGAACTTAAAATTTGTTCAAGAGGCTGCTTTTCTGCAGAAAGATTTTTAATTTTTCATCACTGAATGTTAAAGTAACAAAGAAAATGCAGACTTAAAGGGAATCTTCACAATTTGAACATGCGGAAACTTATTTCCTGTGACAGTTTCTGGCAGTGCTGTAGCAGTTGTAATCTTGGGCTCCCTTGAGATCACCAGCAAAATTCCCACTAATGTAATGAGGACTCATGTTTCGTATTCACCCTTCCTGTTGTATATGAAAAAAAGGATATTCTAATTTTACATGATTATAACACAAAACCTTTCATTATTAAGTGCAGGTAAATGTTCTTTATAAACATTAATGGTTCCTTTCTGCAATGCCAGGGAGTACATGGGCCAAAAGCATATGTGGCTACCCAGGGACCGCTAGCCAACACAGTCATAGACTTCTGGAGGATGATATGGGAATACAACGTTGCTGTAAGTACTTACAGAAAAATTTAGTGTTACCTTATTTCATGGCACTGTGATTGTGTATTTTTTGCCTGAGCTGGCTATTATTATCAAAATATGGACAGTGATTTAGATTATTTGCTTCCTAGGTCTTGCTTTTTGTAGTTAAATAGCATTAATATTATTTATTCATTTTAATAATGTGAATTCAAAGTATTAATTTTATTGAATGAATGTTAAGTCCTTTGTATTTATGGATAGGTTCTTGCTTGGTTACATCTGTCCTGTAGGAGACCTTACAATTCTGACTTAATGTGGACTGACCTAATCAAATACAGAAGCAGCATGTGAAACAAGAAAAAAACCCCAAACCATCTACCTTTCTTTTTATGCTAATTTTGGGTTACTTATTGGTTTACACATTCTACATCTGTTTAAACAGCTTTTGTCAGGAATTAACTCTTAAATACTTGTGGAAATTGGATATGTTTGACAAATTGTTTGTGAAATTTTTTGGGGGGGGTTTGTTTGACACTTAAATCATGGTTACTTAAAGTAACAAATATCTTACTCGTTGGTGTGTTTTTATTGTGCTGTTCATGCTTTCTGAAATAGCTGCACCTAAGAATTCTGATTGATGTTTGGATTTTTTTGGGGGGTTTGTACATATTTTATGCATTCTATGTCACTTTAAGCAAATACAGCTATGTTTCTTCCAGCTGGCAAATGGCTCTCTATTTTTATGAGTTTAGAATTTACAGTCGGACTGAATAAATAAGGTATTTGTACAGGATTACAGTGAATTTGAATTAAGTAGCCTTAAAGTGTTGTAATAGTGAAGTAGATTTTGTGAAGGATGAAACTTGTTTACTGTTTTAGAATTAAAAGAGCATGTGTATGCAGGAAAGAAAATATTATTAATAATTAGCCTCTTCCATAGTAACCACTTAAAGTGTATCATTATCTTCCTGATAGAAGCAAGTGGTGAAGTGTAGGTTTAAGTTACACGATCTAAAACCATCTAACTTGGAGCATCGTTTTTTTTTTTCAGATAATTGTAATGGCCTGTCGAGAATTTGAAATGGGAAGGGTATGTATCCTAAATACAAAAATAAATGAGCTTTGTCCATATGGGGCAATAGCTGTGAACCTTCATATGCCAAATCCGTAACTGTAACAATAATATGCCCGATGAAGTAAGAATGCTTATCCTTACATTTCTGTACATAGGAAATAGTTCATGAGACTGCATTTTTTTGCCCCATTTGTAGAGTTACATGATTATTTAGGTGTCATCTTAGTGGACTATGTGTTTGTATACAGAACTGTACCAAGAGTTTGTTTCTGACCATGTCACTATGGAAAAAGAGTGTCTTGCTCTTTGTGGGAGGTAGGCCAACTATGAAAATACTGAGTCCTTCAGAATTTCCGGTAAATTGATACAGCTGCAAAAACAATTTTTTTTTAAATCTCTCTTCTTTATTCTTATGACCTTAGAAGGAAATTCAGAACCGTGAATTTCCAGCTTTCACAAAAACTAAGCTTTCATTGCTCCCCTCTGTATGATGGTCGTGCGTATGTACAGGCAGACATGAAGTCCACGTCCTAATTTACCAAGTGTCTTTTGCCTGTATTTATGTTGGTTGTTTGGGGTCTTGGTTTTGTTTTTCTTTTGTTATCCAAGAGAAAAGTTATTTTACTATCTTAAAAGAAGTCCAGAATAAGGCATTCAGGGTTGTGATTTTGTCTGCTCTGCTTCTGTTAACCATCTTTCACTACCACGCATGAATTAAATTAGGATTCTTTACTTTAACAGAAAAAATGTGAGCGTTACTGGCCTCTGTATGGAGAAGCAGCTGTAACTTTTGGACCATTTCGTATTTCTTGTGTAAGTATAAAGCTTTATAAATTAATTTTCAAGTATTTAGTGGGTTTGTAACTTAAATGTTCAATGAACTCTTTGTAGTGGGCTTTTTAATTGTTCAGTACTAAATTTTACACAAAGACTCTCAAAGGAATATGCGTATTTAAGCTGTGTGGTTTTTTGAATCCTCCACAATTGTTTTATTTTTTTAAAGAAGGGAACCTGTGTCCCTTGGTCTTGTATCTTTTTATGTATTATTTCTTGAGCTTTATATGACAGTCTTGAATGTCTGTACCATACGCAAGAAATCAAAGTCTTGTGCAGTTGTTTTGTCTGTTATGTCCTGTGCATTCTGAATGAAATGAAAGTAACACTGGAATAGGTTATTTTTAATTTAATTAGCATGAAGTGTTTTTAGGTGTTCAGAAAGAGTTAACATGCCTGTTTATTCAGCTATTAATACTACTTTGAAATAGTCTAACAAATTAAATACACTTCATCTTGTCAGGAAAATATATACCTGCAAATTTTCATCTATAAAGATTCTGAGTAACCTTTTCCTACTGCAAGTTGATTCAAATTTGGCCGCTTTTTGCCCTGTTCCTCATGATATTGGTGAACGGGTTTTGTGTGTTTGTTGTGATTGCCTTAACTACAGCTGAGAATGTATTCCCTTTAGGTACCCTGGTGTACAGGGACTGCTTTGCTTTAAAACCTACAAAGTGTTGCAGTTGTTGATGGGAAATGGTGAACTCCCAGTAGGAGATAGAAACACATTAAAGCATATATGCAGTCTCCTAAATTCTCTGTGGGAAGCTGTAATGCCAAGCTTTTAAAGGCATCTTCAAATTCTGATGTTAGTGGTATTTAAAGTACAGTAATGTTGTTTGATGTCTGCAGTATAAACTTTCCTTGATATTCCAAAGGAAGACTTGAAAACTCTGTGAGCTAGAAGCTAGGTTTTTTGGCCACAACCAAGATAATTAGTGATTCTTTCAGATGCACCCTTAATTGAAAATAATGGAAAAGGAAAACAAAGGAGAGATAACAGGATAGAGGGGTAAGAGGCTGAAGTTTATACAGCAGAAGTGTTATAAGAGGGATGGCTGTGCAAGGCAATCTGTAAATTAAAAGTATGGAGAAATAAAGCAAAAGAGATACTTAGAAATGTTCTTACATGGTTTATTGATGACTTTGGAGCACACAAGACATTAATTTCAAAACTCACATTTTCAAGTAGAATTAACATGTTTTGCACATTTTGTGCAGCAAGCTAACTTGCTGGTGTGTTAATCAGTGTTTTGATTGCCTCCCTCTTGAGAAAATCGTAAGTACAAAACCAGTAAATTAAAAAAAGACACCTGAGCTTAAAGTCTGTGTTTTTAGTTATATCCTGTGTGTTGCATGTTGATTTAGAATTTTTTTTCAAAGCATTATTGTTTTCTCATGTTTAGGAAGCTGAGCAAGCAAGAACAGATTACTTCATTAGAACATTATTACTTGAATTTCAAAATGTAAGTACACAGTCACTTCTGGTCTCATCTTCAGTGGTTGCTCAAAAGTCTCTAAAATGATGCAATTGATGATCAGAAACTCAAGAAAACTCAAGATCAGAAACTCAAGAAAATATCTTCACTTTTTCAGGTGCTGATTATGTATGTAAATGATAAAGTTTGGAAGTTATGTAAAAATCTTATTATATAAAGGAGGAAGAGCAAAACTCTTTGCCTTTTATCTATGTTCTTGTTTACCCAAATGGCTTAAGCTTTTCTTGTAAACTTACACTGAAATGTCAGATGTCAAATGTCAGACTTCATTTGAGTGAAAAACAGCTACCAGTAAATAAAAGCTGTAGAACCCTCCTGCAAAAACATGAAGCATTACAATCTATTTTACAGAATACCTGCCATTTTAATTGGCAACCTGCATTAATAAATGATTTATTACAGGTTAGTCTCATTTGTGGTTATGTTTTCTTCAGCAAAGCTTTGTTCCAGTTCAACAACGGATATCACAACAGTTATGAAAACTGCTTAATCATGAGGGGAGTAACTTTGGGGAATAATTTTTGTCTGCAGTATTTTGCTAGGAATGCATGAACTTAATCAGTTTGTTTCTGTTAGTGTGTCCTGAATGCTCATAACTGACTGGGCTGTGAGACTGTTTAGATAACAGAAATTCTGCATAGTAACCAGGGTTTGTGACTTTTTCTGACATGGTGCACTTCAAAACAGAGCTGGGTACCAAAAACCCCAATGCAGAACCTGCCTTCCTTTTAATACCTCAATGTTGTATGAACTAATTACACCAGAAACTGTAACTGATGTATATTTTGCTTGCCTATACTATACATGAAAATGATGCTTGGCTATTGACTTTGGGGAGTTCTGTCCCAATTAGATGCCTGTGTACTGCTTAAAAACTGAGCAGCAACAAAAAGTTACAGTTTGTGCTGAGCTTTTGATCTTGGCAAGGAAACAGAAGTTTGTTCCTATGAGGAGCAATTTAACTGAAAGGGTTAACAAGATGTGTTGATACTTAAAATGTGCATCTGATAAAGTGATTTTTCTTCAGATTTATGTAGCAGATTTGCTTGAGGATTCCTGTAAAATGAATTACAGACTTTCAGCTTCCTTTGAAGAATTCTAAGCGTAGCCTTGCACTGGGGAGGAAAAAGTGTATTTGTGGTATAAAGTTATATCCTTTTAAGTTTGCTTTCAGGCTTTGCAGAATAATTATGTGTTTTGTCACTTCTGTAGCATTTGCAGTGGATTATCATACAAAAAAGAACTATGCAAAAGAATTTAAAATTTCCATAAATCTACAAAGTTATTTTGGTTTCTAGAAGGAAAACCAGCTTGACTGAAACCTGATTATTTTCAAGAAAGAACTTTGGTTTTTTGGTGGAACTTTGGTTTTTTAGCTTAGTTTTTTAGCTTGGTTTTTTAGCTTGGTTTTTTAGCTTTTTAGTTTTTTAGCTTATAATTGGCAGTAGAAAAAAAGACTATAAAGGCTCTTTTAAATTTTTGATTTTCATACAAAAAAAAAATCTTTTTTTTTTTTGACTGTTCTGCTAATGTGAAAAATCACTGGTCTTTCTAAAAGTCATTAAGTGAAATTTCTTGGTGGTCCTTAATAGACAGCTGTAACTCTTGCTTTTTACTGATGACATTGGTTTTACATAATCATCTAGATTCTAAAATTTGTGCTTTCTTAGGCTGTGTTTTCTCTTGTTTTAACTAGCTATGGTGTTTCCTCAGAGCTGGGAAAAGTCAAGCATCAAAAATAGATAACTTTCCATGCTCAAGAGGCCTGCTTTGTTGCTTCTCACATAACTAAACAGAAGGTAGTGTAGGTCTTGAAACCTGTAGACTGTAATGTGGATCAAAAACTTCACGCTCTCCAGTACATTACTTGGAGGGGTACACTGGAACCCAGAGGTGTGGCACCAGCATGGAAAGGTGCAGTAGAACCAGCTACTGGTTCTGCTGGTGGCTGCAGATGTTTTGGATAATGACAAAAGAGAGGATTTTCAGGGATTCAGGTAGTTGAGTAACTAAGCTGTTCTAAAGCCTGCTTCTTTAGTACTTTAGTAGCTCCTGTTATTAGAATAAAAGTGTACCTATCTTTGCAAGTGTGATCCGTAATTAGATAAGGTCTAGATTATTTCTGTTGTTTTCTTAATTTCCCTCTGTGAGCCTGTGCTCATATGCACACACTTTTATTTTGTAATGTGACAAAACAACACGTTTCCCCCCATTTTTTTTCCTCCATTTAAGTTACTGAAGTACAAATAGGAAAAGAAAGACCACATGAAAGATCCTTTCTCCCTTTCTGAGTTGTAGCTGTAAGGGCATAGAATCTTTCCGTATGATGCAGCACTGTGGGTCCTTTAACCCATATAATAGAGAGGGACTTCTGAACTGTCCCATAGGGCTACATTCTTCTCATGCATTAGCAGCACTTCAGAATCTCTCTTCTATTTTTTGAAGTGGTATAAGATGTTGGGTTTTTTAATCCAGTAAATGACTTCGCTTGTCAAAGGTTCATAGAACTACTTCTTTGGTACAAACTCAAATGTGTTATCATTAACACCTTTCTCCCTGTCTCTGCCTTAGGAGACTCGTAGTGTCTATCAATTTCATTATGTTAACTGGCCTGACCATGATGTCCCTTCGTCTTTTGATTCTATTCTGGACATGATCAGCTTGATGAGAGAATACCAGGAACATGAAGATGTTCCTATTTGCATACACTGCAGGTATCAAATATATTTATCTTTTAATTTTTAAACATTTTCATTTTTTGAAGTCTAGACTTTTGTTATGGGATGCACTAGTTTTGGTTCTAAATCAGAATTTATTTATTTTAGTTAAAAAAAATTCTCACATCAAAACTTAATTCAAAATTGTACAGGCTTCATTTTCTTAAAGCTGATGCCACAGTGAAATTTTGCTTCTACTTCAGTTTAAGACAGAATATCATTCAAAAAGAAAAGAATGAGCCTTTGAAAGGGAACCCATTTTGTGGTTCTTAAGATGTAAATCCTCATGAGGACAAAACAGACTTTGAAGATCATTGCAAATCAGCTTTGGGAGTAAAGGCTCCATTCTCAACAGGAGAGACTATGTAGCACATGCATCACTAAGAACTCTGACTATCTTCTAATATGACAAAAAAGATCTTTAATGAGCAGGCTGTAGTTTCCAGTTGGGAAGTCTTCACTTCTGAACAACAGTTTCATCCTTGACCTGAAATTTGGCTGACAGAAGAACTGTTGAAACTGAACTGCCATGAAAATATTTGGTGAATTGACAGTTTCTGACAATTTATCTGGAAATCTTGCCTACTGCTTTTAATGCTTTTTAAAGCAACGAAAGTTCATGTATTATGTCAGCAAAAATTGAATTCAGACTTGTAAGTCAGGACATGTTAAATTCACGGGGCTTATTAACTCTTTAGAGCTTAGTTACTCTCTTCAAGGCCTGCATTCTTTCTTTGAGTTGTTACTCTTAAGTGAGGTCTAAAACCATAAATTGATTTAGCACTGAAATCTATTTCACTTTGTCCTGTTCTTTTTGAATGTCAATATAATTGTAAATGTTGATTCTTTACAACAGTGTAATTATAATGTAATAAATATGCATGAATTATAACTCTGCATATGTAAAATAGATGAATTCATACAATTAGGGAAAATAAATAATATAGTTTGCTGTCACTGTAAACGTTCAGATTTATGTTTTTTAGCTAAAAAGCAGAAAATACAGATGTGATACTAAATCAGAAAAATGTGGCAAGTCTTTAAATGTATTTTGTTCTGCCATTTTACATCATTTACCATTAAACTTGGAGAAGAGCACACCTGATGAAGCAGTAATAGCTGGGAATAGTGGGACAAAAGAAAGGCAATAAAATTGTCAGCGTTGAAGCATCCTTCATGACTGCAGTTCCAAATGGCTATGAAAACTTGCATTAAAAAATTTGATGCTGCATTTTGCACTGCTGGTTCTTTTATTTTTAAGACGCTGTAGTGTCAGGCTGAGTTAAATTAAAATGATATTTGAGGGATTTTGATAATTTTTTTAATGTGAACTCTTGAAATATAAGGCTTTATAGTGTTTTTTAACAGATTTAAATAATATCTAACACCTAGCTGTTTATGTTCATAGTGCAGGGTGTGGAAGAACGGGAGCCATCTGTGCCATAGATTATACATGGAATTTGCTTAAAGCTGGGGTAAGGAATACTAAAAGAAGTTTTATGACAATCTGTAATTTCATAACAATGATTGATTGAGCTTCCAAGTGTTCTAAAACAGTGAAATGTTTAAGACATTCTGGAACTCTCTTGACAGGTTGGATGTTTAGTTTCCTTGCATTCATGCTTTAGTATGAACTTACTTTCCTTTGACAGCAAGTTTTTACCTAAAAAGGTCACTATAAAATTCTAATTTTTAAAAAATATATTTCAATATAAATTGATTTTTGAATTCAACTTTCTCAGTCTCTCTGACTTATTGTGCAGCTCAAATTTAAAGGGATAACTTAATTCTGGGATTTTTAGGTTATGAAGCATTGTTAATGTTGCAGCATCATAATAATGACACTGCATGTCTCATTTTAAAAATTCTTGAAATGCTCTCATCTGGTCTAAATCAAATGTCAATTTGGAGTTGCTTTAAAAAAAAATAGTTGCAGATTAGCTTTACCTATAGAAGTTAGACTTGTTTTTTGAAGTTTAACAGCTTTTGTATTGTTGTTCTGACAGTTATGTCACTGTAATTAACTTGCTTCTGTATTTCAGAAAATACCCGAAGAATTCAATGTATTTAATTTAATACAGGAAATGAGGACACAGAGGCATTCTGCAGTGCAGACAAAGGTATAGTTTGTTTTAAAATGAATGTGATAATATATCATTATTCTTTGTAAAGATCTGGTGCATTAATTTTTATCTGGTACCTCATTATAGGAGCAGTATGAACTTGTCCATCGAGCCATAGCGCAACTGTTTGAAAAGCAACTGCAAAAATATGAAAGTTGTGCAGACTGGAAGATTGCAGATGGAGTGGTAGGTGTCTTTCCCATATGTAGCTGTTAGCTTCTGATGAAAATTCTCCTGTGAGGTTGTTTTTAAAGTGTTCAGTGGTGTGATCTTACTAAGTTCTCATGTTTTTTAAAGTACTGCTTGCATTGAAATAGATTAGGAGAGAGAAAAATAAGTTCAAAATGCCTTTGTCAGGAAGCTTCATGCTCCACCCTTTTAACAAAGGAGAAGAAAATGGAAAAAATATCCTCATTGGTATTCATAGTATTTGATGATTCTTCTGTCTTTCTGTCCCTCTCCTTTAAATTTCTTGTCCTCTATAGGTTTTTTCTCTTTTTTAATGTTTAGATATATTTTCTTGGCTGTTGCTGGCCACAATGTGAAAAATGGCTTTTTTGGATTAATATATTCTTTCCCTCCCACAGTCCAGAGCTCTGTACCACCCTTTGTCCCTGGATTGTGTTTTGTTTATTCAGTTATTTTCTGTCCCTTCAGTACCTAATTGATGTAGATTCTATAGCTCTCTAGAGGGAGTATGAGTGGTGTCTTCAGGACTCTTTGAAATATCTGGAAGCAATTTTAAATGTGCTTTTATTAATAAGCATCCCATTTATTTTAGGGATTTAGCTGTCCTGTACTGTGTTTTCTAGGAAGTCTAGAATGTTTTCAATTCTTGGATTAAAGGCATCCACCCTTCTGCTAACTCCTAAGAATTTATATCAGTTCATGCAGTATTAATGTGGTCTTTAGTCATGACAAGAAGCCTGTTGACTAAATGCAATATGGATAGGGCAGGCTGCTTTTATTTGTTACCGGTTTGATTAAGCTGATCTGTGATTTTTTTTTTTCCCCCTGAGAAATGAGCATGACAGGGTTTGGAATATGCAGACTGATTAGCTTTGTACAGAAGTGATTTCTGATTACTTGAGTTTTGATCATAAATTAATAGGTAGATGAGTCTACTGTATCTTCTGGTTATTTGACTTAAAGCTGACCTGTGTCTATGCTCTTATATAGAATCAAAAATATCTCTTATTTATTCATTCCTGTTACTATACATACTAAATTACTTACCTGTTCCAGAACATGAGTAAGGCTGTGATGTAATATGCTAATACTATGTCTGTAACAAAGGCAATGCTGCCTTTAGCACAGCTTGAGAGATTTGCTGACTAATAAAACAAGACCAAATAGAAAATGGATAGGTAATGTACATGGGGGTGAGAGAGGGATAAATCCCAGCTCTGAGAAGGCAGTGATGGAGTGTGAGTTTTGAGTTTTACTTGGATATGATCTTGGTTTATGATCAACAAGTTGTAAAGGAAATTGAATTTTAGCAGTTACTTGGAAACTAGTAAGCACAGAGAATGTCCGTGTGTGGGTACCTTGCAGCTTGACTACTGACTGCATGTCAAGTCTGCTTATCTCAAAAGCATGTTACAGAATTTGAACATTAAGCAACTGGGCAAGGATCAAAGGTGTTGGAAGGCTCCATCTAAAGAACAGCCAGACTGAGGTGGAGAAAAAATGGATGAGGTTAGATACAACAGAGGCTGAGTAACAACAGAAAGCTGATTTCTATTAACTTTTTCTAAGGGATACCAGGGACACCTGAAAGACTTAATAAAAAAAGCGACATTTGTATAAAAAATGCTACATGAAACTGCAGAGCTCCTTGCAGCTGAAAGCCTGTTTCTTTGAGGTGAATATCTCACCACCTTGGAATCTTCTTCCATGAATTTCAGTAACCTTTGACCTATGAAATTCCAGAGTTGCAATCTGTTGGAAAACATTCTAGGGAAGGATCCTTGTACGCCTGCTCTGATCTTATTCTTCCCTGGAAGTTCTCTTTTGGTCACTGCTGGAAGCAGGGTGAAGTAAATCTTTCTTTGACTAGGCACAGCCCTTCTTGTGTTGGGAAATGATTCTTCTTCCTATTTTTACTTGAATAATTCTGCAGGAAGGTTGAGGGCAAAAAAGTCACCTAGGTGAAGAGTTTCTGTATCTAAGAATGTGGTACCTAAATTTGCTACTCTCCATTTGTTAGAAAATTTGCCTTCAAGGAATTAACTGGTATAGGCTTAGCTTCTGTTTCAAATACATAAGGGAAACCTCACATATCCAGTTAAATATTTTCTCGTAGTTTTAACCTGTTTCTCAAAACTTTGAAGTTCACTTGAGACAGTGTTTTTGCTATTCTGACAAAGCTCCCTTTTGACCTCCAGGAGTGTTATGTAGCATCTGTTGTACATAATGTCTGATTTTCTCCAGAAATTTTCTAGTTTGTTTTCTTTTTAAAAGCAGACGAGCATTCTGGGATTCATCTTGGTTAAAAAACTGATTCTGAGGCAGGAAGTTTTCAGAAAACTTTATTAAATACAATGTAATATTCTAAGGCTCCTTCACAGGTGTTACTCTGCCTGCAGATGCTACAGCAACTATGAAATCTTCATTATGTGAATGGTTTTAATTATGTCCAGTGAAAACAATTCCAAATAAAATTCATGTGCCTATGTTGGATATATTACTATTAGTTAAGTAGGAGATGCTACTGGGTTGAAGAGGAAATGTGTCATTTATTCTATTTTGAAAATACTGTGAAGATCTGGAGTGCTCTGTAGGGTTGGTTTCGTGGTTTCGTTTTCCAGTTGCTGTTCTCATTTCGCGGTGTTTGAAATGGGTTGAGTTCCAGAGGCTCTGTGAGCAGGGCTTGCCAGTAAGATCCCAGTAAAAGGTTAATCTGATTGGCAGCAAGTGGCAGTACTCATGGGGAAGTAGCTCAGACACAATCCTGAACGTGTGTTCCTGTGAACTTGCCAGCTTTGCCCTGCTGGGAACAATACTGTAAAAAGTCAGCAGCAAGGCACACAGTGTTTGAAAATAGACTTATGATAGGGTTAGAATTTCCACTAGAATTTGATAGTCTTGAAACCATGTAGAAAATGCATACATGATGTACTTTAATGTAGTAAATGTATATTCTTACCATATAGTTACACATATTGTGAATGTGTAGAACTACAAATGTTTAAATTACTACTAAGTATTTAAATTAAATGAAATAAGAAAAGCTCTGCTCAGATACCAATACTTGCAACAGTACCCCACAGCAGCCAAATTTCAGGATGAAGATTGCTGCTCAGGAGCCATTTTTTTGTGATAAGAAAAGAATTCAGATGCTAAATTTGATAATCAGAACTATTCCCCTCCCCCACTTAAGTACTTTCAAGTTACCAAACAAACTGGAACAGCGTCTTGGACCGAAGCCCTTCCCACTGAAATTCTTGATCACATTGTCATGTATTTCAAGTCGATAGCTGTGCTTCTCACCATCATTGGCTTTCTTAGTACTGCTGTGAAAATATTACACTTGGTGTTGTGTTTGGAAGCTTTGAAATATATGTGAGATCATTAGTCTTGGTCATCTGATAAGATATCAGTCAGATTTGTATCAGTAAAATATTTCATGAGTTATTTGAGAAGGTTCTTCATGAGCTGCAGAGAACTGTAGCTGTCTTGGAAAGTCTGAATCATATGGAATTTAATGTAGTTGGATGTTCCATTTGGAAGTCAGAAAAAGAAAATTGGTTAAAAGACAAACAACCAAGTTCACTATCTCTTCAAAAATATTTTATGTTGAATTTTGTCTCTTGACAGTACCAAGCATGTTACAGGACTGCAAGTCCTTGTTTTGCCCTTATCCATGAGTAGGAGCTTGTGTTAATAAACACTTTCTCCGAAATCTGGCACAGCTAGTACTCTCCAGTGTCTCTTGCACTTCGTGCTGTAAAAGCGACAGAGTTCTGTTGCTCTGGTTGACTGCACTTTTAGAAGTCATGGAGGAATCAGCTGCTGTAAGAATGTTGTCATTTGAAACATTAATGGTTTAGAAACTAATTGAAAAGATTTTGCTGTTCATATTCTCTTTGCTGTTTGGCAGCTTGGAAGGATATTTTTTGTCATTGTGGCATTCTAAAAAATCCTGTATTTCTTCAGAGACATTTATCTTGTTGCCTCTGTTGGAATGTTGTATTTAATCTGAGTCACTTGAGTGTATCATTTCAATCTGAAGTATTTCTCTTTTTATCCACTGATGCTCAGTGATTCCCATGCTGCTTTATGATAAGGGCAAAAGGAATGCCTCAATTCCTTTTAAGGTAAAACATGAGATTACTTCTGGAGGAGTCTTTGCAGTAAATTTGCCAGTATTTTACCAGTACAGAAAACTTCTGACTGACATTAAATATTTCCACTGTGAGTTCCAAAAGAAAATGATACATTGCAATTCCTGGGCAAAAGGTTTTGAATGGTAGAGGCAGTGTCTGTGAAATCTCAGTCTAAGACTATGATCCTCTATTTGCTTGAAGTTAGTGACAACTCTCTTTGGTGATTGAGCCAGTGGAGGAAGCAGGTGGGGGAAGACCCACCCTTGGGAGGTGATAGCACAATTTGGGTTACCTTACCAAGCTGGATTCAGACACTGCATCTGCCATGAGAATTCCTTGTTTCTCTGCATTACTACAGGAACGTAAGTTACTCTGCATTTTAGTAGACTAGGGGTAATCTACACTTCAAGGGATTTGAGTTTATGGTCTTATCATTTGTTAATGTAGTCTTTCATAGGTAGGTATGCACACATGTCTACATATGTGCAATTTAACAGAATACCTAGAAATTCCTAACGATGAGCATTTTCACTTGATCTCAGTAGCTACTCCCTCAGGGGCATAACTCCAAGGAAGTCGAGCTGTTGAGCATTTGATGCATATAGACACAAAGGGTGGGAAAAGATCCCATTCTTTTCTTTACCCATGTTGCAGTGAGAAGCCTGCCACAGTAGATAGTTGTCTTCTGGGAGAAAGCAGGGTGCTACACAGAATACTTAGTGAATTGCACATTTGTTAATCCATTTTTTAAACATTATTCTGTATGATGACCCCTGAGAGCTATGTATGTTGTCCTGGTTTATCTAAGCTGGTACTTTTAAAAATTGTGGTCTGCCTGAGAATGCAACATCTGTCTAGAGAAGCAGGGGAGTGTTGACTGATGTCGATAAGCTGTGCTTTGGAAGGCTTTTTCTTAATACCACCATCTGCTCTTCTCAACAGATGCAGTCATCCCAGTGAGATACCCTATATTCATTTTCAGAGCTGAGCTTCCTCGTTTCTGCTCCATGCTAGTTTTTCTGCATGTTTGCCTGTTTGCTTATTTTGATATATGACAGGGAAATCTGTGAGCTGGTGTCACTCAAGGGTGATAAATACTCAAAATACTAGTTATTCCCTATTTCTTGTAACACAGAACTGAGAACAAGAACAGGGAATGACTTCTCTAAAAGTAAACAAAGCCCTCACAGAAACATCAATCCATTGAGCTAATTAAGGAAAGTAGCAAACTTTTTTTTTTTTTTGGTGACAGTAATTCTTGTAATCACTCTTACTCTTCATTCAGTGTAACTAAGTGAATGGATCTGGAGTTTAACCTGATGCACAAGTGAAAATTTTTGAACACCTCTCTGCCTGAAGCCTTCCCCATGTACAAAGTTGGGATAACCACTGGCCTTTCTGGTGTTAAATTTAAAAGTGCCGTTTCATGTGTGCAAGTTTCCTTGTTGGGTTTTGTTTTTTTGGGGGTTTAAGTTTTTGTTTTTTTTCAAGGAATTGTTTTTGTAAACTCTGTGATTGTGTATGCCTTGGACATTTGAGTTTATATACATTTTTGAAAGGATTATATGTATGTTTTATTACCAGTAGTAAAAATGGCAGTGCCTTTTCAGCTACTTCTGCCTGTCTCAAGTAGAAACAGCTTCTTACTGTATACATGGAGTTTTAAAAAGCTTTGACATATGTTAGCTTCTTTAATAAGCTTTCTCTTCTGCCTGTGAGAAAAGCATAGCTCAGGAAACATTCTGTTCACAAACACTTCACGTTACAAACGTAGAAGGACAGGGATGCAGCTGCTGGTTTGTTTTCTGGACAAGTGAGTCTAGAGCCAACAGGCACACCCTTTCCCTTGCCAATACCCTTTAGAAAACTGAGTGCATAAATAAGAAGTGTGTTCCTGAAAACTTCTGTGCTGCTGGAACTGAACTGGGAGACTTTTCTGATCTTTTGTAGTATGGAGAAGGTGGTGAGGGGGAGGAACTCATGTGGAGTCTCGCCCTTTCTAGTATTTTTCTGCCTTATGAAACTCAGATGTGCTGTGGTGCTGAAGCAAGGCCAGCAGCCTGCTCTGTTCTCAGGATGCAGTTGTTTAGGATGCATTTGTTTCTAGCTTTGGTTGTTAGTACTTATGAGTAAGGGGAGCCTACTTAGTACAATACCAATGCATTTAGTGCTATCCATAGTATCTAATAGTTACTATGGATATGGATATGTTACATAGTATTTATACATAATATGGATATGGATTAGTTACATAGTAACTAATGGGAGAGATTCAGTTTGCATTGCACAAGTTGGGGAAGTGGGGAGGAACACGACACAACCACTGAGCAGGAAACAGTTTACTGTTGAATACTGGGAGCCTCAGCATCTTTGGTACCAGCCTTCAGAATGATCCTCTGCCTGAACAAGGCAATAAAATTAATGTCCGTGTTTGTTAAGGGCAAAGTGATCTGTATTGTCACCCATTACCTGATGTCAAAAAGTAGGAAATTGCTTTTTTATGTATTTGAGAGGAGACTGGGTTGGAAGTTCATGCCCCATGGTAATGTTTTCTGTGCTGGGGACCTCAAAGCTGCATGGCAAACCATTGCAGACAAACTAAATTTTTTTTAAAAACAACCCACATTCCTATTTTCCCCAGTCAGTAGCTGCATCCAAAGCAGCGTGGGCAGCAGGTGAAGGGAGGTGGTTCTGCCCCTCTACTCCATGCCTGTGAGACTCCACCTTGGGTACTGCATCCAGCTTTGGGGCTCCCAGCACAGGAAGGACCTGCTGGAGTGAGTCCAGAGGAAGGACATGGAGTGAGCAGAGCACAAACAGATCTCCTATGAAGACAGACTGAGAGTTGTGGTTGTTCAGCATGGAGAAAAGAAGGCTCCAGGGGTACATTACTGTGGCCTTGCAGTACTTAAAGGGGGCGTATGAGAAAGATGGGGACAGACTTTTTAGCAGGGCCTATTGCAGTAGGACAAAGGGTAATGGTTTTAAATTAAAAGAGGGTACATTCAGACTAGATGGAAAGAAGAAATGTTTTATGATGAGGGTGATGAAACACTGGAACAGTTGCCCAGAGAGGCTGTAGATGCCCCATCCTGGCGTTCCTGATGACATTCAAGGCCAGCTTGGACAGGGCTCTGAGTAACTTGATCTTTTTAAAGATGTCCCTGCTTATTGCAGGGGGTTGTGGACTAAATGGCCTTTGAAGGTCCCTTCCAACACAAACCATTCTATAATTCTGTGAAAACCAACCAACCTTGATTGACTGCAGTGAGAGCTTCTGTTGTGTTCATTTAAATGTGAGTGGCTTTTATCTGCTAATTGAATCTAACGCCAAAAAACGCCTGATAGTTACAGCTAGTGGTCAGCAGGACAATGAACTCCTTGTGCAATTTCCCTGAAAGGGCTAACACAATCCATTCATTAGGGAACAATAGGGTATTTCTGCTGGAGTACTTGTGCAATATTATATTTGACAGCAAGTTAATGGGGGCAGTTAAGGAAAAACAGTAAGAAAGATCAAAAGATTTAATTTTTTTCTTCACAGGTAAAGCTCCACTTAGTACACTGAGGAATAGGATTTGATGGTAGACTCTTCACAGTAGCCAACAGTGTTATGGTAACTTTTAAGAGCATGTAATGAAAATTTAAAACATATAACTAATTAATCTAAATTTGAGGTTCGTTAACTGTTGGGGCAACTTATAGTTTATCTTCCAAAGCAAAAATTGCTCACTGAATTCAAATGCAACTGTCACATCTGAAGCAGAAATTTACCAGGGAATTCCCTTTTGTTCTGTAAGACTGAAGGTCAGTCTCTGTCACGAGTCTCAGCAGGTAGGCTGGCAGATAGCAGACCCTATTGCCTGAATGTGGTATTGTGCTTTGAAATGTGTTACACCGATTTGGGATGTTTGTTGTTCTTTAAGATTGCTTTTCAAAAGAGAACTCCTGCAAGAAAAGCCTTTAGGTAAAATAAGCATTAAAGTTAAGATAACACTAAGGTCCTCCTTGGTTTTGTTGGGTCTTTGGCTGTGGCACATGTTTGGAAATGGTACATCAACTTTAGACTGTTGCATGTTCTGGTTCAATTTTTATACATATATGGTTTTTGCCTTAATTTTGCTGAGTGGCTGGGATGTAGTTAAATACTGTTCATAGCCACTTTTGGGGTGCTGTGTTTTAGATCTGTGGTGAAAACAGTGCTGATGGTTGTTTGTAACTACTGCTGCAGCTATTGCTGAACCATGTCTCAGGAACTGGCAAAGGCCCACCTGTGGAGGGTGATTGCTTTAGCATTGCTTGTTTGATTTCTTTTTATCTCCTCCCACTTTTCCTTTGCCTGCTAAACAATTTTGTCTTGACCCATGAGTTTTCCTGCTGTTCCTCTTTCCCCTCCTGGGGTGGGGTGGAGAAATGAGAGTGGCTTTGTAGGCCTTAGCTGCCTGCCAGGGTTAGCCCACAACAATATTTTACATGTATATACATGTAAGTGTGGATGGATTTATAAATACATGCATATATAAAACATATCTTTTATATTTATGGTCCTAAAGTGAAATTAAATTCTTCATGCTTTGCTGAGTAAATTAAACTTTCTTGTACACAAATGGGAGATTATTTGAAACTGTTTTAGATCAATGCATTAGGAGATAAGTGGGTAAGATCCTTTTCATTTTCTTACTACACTGCAAATTAGTCTTACATTCATTGGAGTGATTGTACAAGTGAAAATAATTAGACTGACTGGAAAATAAATGCTTTATTATCCAATTAGTCATTTAATTATTCAACGTGAATAATTGGGAAGGTGTATGAGAGCTTGCTCACTACTAAAGAAAGATCAGCTTTTGAGGATTATCTCTAGTGGATTGTTCAATGGCAAGCAGACCAAAATCTTCAGTCAGAAAAATTTGAAGTTGGATACATGAGATAAAACATAATTTTGTGCATTTAGAATAGAGTTTTGAAAGTGATCTCTATATGATAGCCAAAAATAGGTCGTATTGTTATATATTATTGCCAAGTGTCATTACAGATCTTTGGACCTTACAATTCAAATATAGTATGTATCAGCTTTACAGCCATGAGTAAAAATACCCTTTTTTCTTTTAATCAGGATGAAAATAATACAGAAAATGCTGTCAGTTCTTCAGATGTTGAGAAACAGGATTCTCCTCCACCAAAGCCTCCACGGACCCGCAGGTAGTTAACTGTGTTGATACACTATTTTAAGCTGAAAGATGAATAAAAAGTAGAATAAAGCTACTGATACCATAAAGACTTAAGATGAATACATTGTGTTTATAAATAGAAATCTACATAACATAAATAGAAGTCTTGTGATTGACTCTAAATATAAGCTACAATACCTTTGTGAAGTCTGTGTTTAAATATACCAACCTTGCAATGATTATCTGTGAGTAGGCAAGCATACACCTTTAGTAGTCAGATATGTTGGATCTACTTGTGTTTTAATTCTGCTGGGTGATAGTAGCAAAACAAACTTAAAATAGACTCAAATAATGACTGACCCCTCATTTTTGGAGACAAAACCATAGTGGAACATACCCATTTATTCCAGAAGAATCTCAGACAAGTACTGCTTTTGACTAGAGTATGGCAACCAAATGCTGTTATTATTGAGAAGAAGAATTGGTCTCAGCAATCCTTTCATACAGCAGGGGAAAAAGAAAATCTTCTCTAGCTCTTAAAATGCGTAGACGTAGCTTTACAGAAGCCAAAACTAAATCTGAACCAACTGATTCATCAGCCTAAAATGGGTACCCAACCCAAGTGTTAAGACAGCTAAAGCAGCAACTCTCCTGAACTAGGTGTCCAAGTCCCCCAGCTGGTTTGTGGAGGGCTTATAGGGGCCTTTGGCAGGTGATCTTGCCTATAGTGTTACACTGGCAGGTGTTACATTGCCTGTAGTTAAATAGACGTAAGGTGAGCACTTGGGTTTCCTAAAGCTGTGGAATGACACAACAAACCACCAGCCAGTTGATATTCTTGCATAACATTTAGTTGTAAGTAAAGTATAATTCCTTTAAAAGAAAGAAAGAAAGAGATGGAAGTGAGTTGGGGCTTTTTATAAACAAATTACATGGTTGGTGCTATGTAGGCAATACATTTTTTACCTTACTGGGATTGATGGTAAAGTGATTGTATTCAATTATGTAGATTAAGATGATGACAGAGGAGTTAGTTAACCTGTGTTCATGATGAGTTCCAAGTCCTTGAAACTTCATCACTGAGCTTAGAAATACGATTTCTGTCCAATAGGTAATTTCCTTACTAGTGTTCCTGGAAATAATCTTAGGTGTACCTTAGTTTGTATCATTTTTATATATTCGTGTAATAATAACGTGTAATTCATGTAATTAATGTTTAAGCACACATCTGTCTTATCTGCACTGCATTGTTCTTACTTGCTGCATTAAGTTACAATCTTTTAATCTCTCCTTAAAGCCTGAGGTTTTTTTGGGCCTGTTTCCATACTTTCCCATCTGCCAGCACTAGCAGGCACATTGGTTTCTTAGAGGTGAATAAATGGAAGCTTTTAGCAAAGCTGTTGTCTTTCTAAAATGGAGATTATTTTTGAAAAACAATTAATTAAACCCCTCCTGGAAGATGCTTCTGAGGAAAGACTTTATTTGCTATTAGTCACATCTGCTCAAAGTACCCACTAATGAGCATGGTTTTTTTCTTCATGTGGGGGGTAATTTTACAAATCTACAGCCTGATTCAGTCAGGACATAGAGCCAGGTTTTGTGTATTGTGGATGTTTTGGCATAGGTTAACATGCTTTTCCTGGGGAGGATGGGAGAGCAGCATCAGTGTTTCTGTGTAAATCAGTGTAATTTAATCCCCATATGCAGAAAGAAACATTTTTAGGTTGCCAGCCAAATGTGTACTTGAGTTTTACATGCACTGTCTCTGAAGAAGTTACAAGCAAGTTACTAAAGCTACTATTTTTGAAAAGAAATAAGGCTTTTAAATTCTTTATATTCTGTGTTCTAGATAGCTTTAGAATGTGTATTTAGTAAAGGAAGCTGCATTTTTTTAATGGGAAAATTTAACATTTGCTTTGTTTTCTAAAGCAGAAAGGGCTATAGGGACTGATAGAGCAGAATACTGTGGGCCAGCTTGGTTTCAGATGAACTTGCCTGAGATGATTCTGACTGAGCAGGAGAAAAGTTGATTTTTATTTCTTGGCCTCAGGGTGCTTGTTTTCCATAGTGTTAACAGACTGAGCCATATTTGCTTAGACAGTAAAGTTTATCATGCCTGTTAGTTTTTTTTTCTGATGGCCCCAAGTCTGCTGGATGATGGTGACATCTCCTCTGCAGCCCTTTCCTCTGGCTAACCACTCAGGACATGGCAGAATTTTTCTGTGAAGGTCTTTCTCACTCTCTCTTGTTCTGTTTGTGATATTATCATGAAATCATCTCAGTATCTTCTTTAAACTTGAAGATCTCTTCCTCTGAAAGTGCAGCTAATATCATGTAAACTCTCATGTCTATGCTAAGGATGAGATGTCATTAAAGACTTTTACCATGCAAGGTAGAGAGCTTACTCAGAGAGGGATAATTAATCCTTTTAGTACTTGCTTTGGCATGGTCATTTACTGGGGAAGGAGTGATACTTTCAAGGCTGCTTTTATGTCTTTTTCTTCTTGGAAGTTACAAGTATCTTTAGGCTATTGATATTAAATCAATATTAAATTGGTATTTTATTTACTTAGCTCACCATGAAGCATCTAGCTATACTTGTTTTGCAGAGGTTTTGGAATTGTTTTGCCTTCCAATCTTTTATCACCTTGTAATGCTTTAATGTAATTAAACTTGCTGTACAATATGTGAGTGTAGTCATTTAGCTTAATGTCTCTCTCCATTTGATGTCAACATAAAAAAAATTCTAATATCACTCCTTGATTATTACAGAGGTAAACAAGAACAACTCATTAGTGCATACATCAGCACCTTATCCTAGAAGTTGCTTGGCTTGGCAGTTGATCACTTCTTGTGAAAGTCACCTTTCTTTAGAGGACTTGAGGGGATGGAAAGTCTTTGTTAGATATGTTTTAATTATTTTCAGGTTAAGGTAGGAAGAGGGCATAAGTCAGGTTTAATTTTTTTAGATATAAGACTGCAAAAAACCTAAGTTTTAAATTTACAGTTTAGGACTGTACTTGATTTTGCGTGACTGATGCGTCAGAATTCAGAGGGAGCACCTTAATACCTTTAAGTACTAGTTCTTGAAATATTTGTGTGCTTAGTAGTTGCTTCTAAAGTACTTGGAAGAAGAGGTGGTTTGTTTTAGTCAGGCTTGGTTACAAAAAGTTTTTTATTTTCAAGTTCAAATGCAGTTCGAAATCAAAGCATAAACTTAGACAAACTCACAAAAAGCAAAGATGGTGTAACAGCTTTTTTGTATGCGGTGTAATGAAGAACTGCGTGCTGCTGTCTGAAGGAGAAAAGGTGAAATACTGTAGCAGTTTAACCTCTCATCAGATTCTGTTTGAACTTAAGTCTAGTAACAGTAAATACATTTCCGGGGTTGTGTGTTATTCCATTTCAATTCAAGCCCTGCAAACCATTTCTTTGCATCTCCTGCAAAGCTAAGATAAAACTCATTGATGGGTGTTCCTTCTTAGTTAGCTGTCTCTAATTTGTATGCCACAATTTAAAAAACCAAAAAGCCTCAGTAAGTAAATTTTAAAAGATGAATTCTCCAGTTGGTTATTTTTATTAATTCATTGTTTTTATTAATTCATTCACTTTTATATAAATTATTTGTAGTACATTTGCAACAGCTTCACTCACTGGACTGCAGCTTTTCTTTCACGTGGGTGGCAGTGATTTAATGCTAAAGTAGAATAATGTGCTTGTCTAGCTTCAGCCTGCTTATGTTGAGTTTAATTTTCCTATTTTAATTATGAGGGAGGCTGTAAAGCTTGCTATCTATTTTTGGTTGCTCATAGCAGCTGCATTCCATGACCTTGGCATCACTCTCTTTTATTTGAAACACCCTACAGTATGCTGCATAGAATAACCATGGATTACTTAAGGCTTTTTTCTTTTGAACACTGGCCAAGTTTCATTTAAATCTGAACCCACTGTGCACAGTTTTAATAATATAGCTCTTTTCCATTAGGAGTAGAATGGGTTAGATTTTAGAACATTCTAAAAATTTATGATATATTGCAGAGACAGCAATAAATGGCTTTTTTCATGTATGCATTTTTGGTGGAAAGCTGTGGGAAAGTTGGCTTTTTTTACGAATTATAGTACTTTTAACAAATTGTGTGTAATTGCTACTATGAAAAATAATTTTAAAAAGTTGTTATTGCCTAATTCATGGTTTACCTGACACCTGAGAAGCCACTGGCACTAGGGCAGTGCATCAGCTGCTCAGACTGTGTGGCAGTAAAAGTGTATGAAAAAGCTGCCTTGATCACCCAGGGAAATTCCATATCCAGCTGTAAATGAGGAAGTGCTGAGGAAGTGGCATTCCAAGATAATCAGGAGCAGTTGTATCTGAAGAGGCACTTCAAGGCTGAGTCATGACAAAGCTTTCTATTTTTTATCACACAGTGAAATTTTGCAAACGGATGTGTTTATTTAAAGGTCTAATACAGGAAAGCTCACTTCTCTTACTTGAATGGCCTGGCTTTCTTTGGTTCACTGACTCTTTTCTGTCTCAATTTCCTCTTTCATGAGCTTTCTGTTAGTTTTCTGGTATTTTAAGTCAAGCTGTTGTTTTCAATAGTATTAGTAGTTCATCTTCAGATAATTTTCTGCCTCTGGGGGCAGAAATGTCTCTGGAGCACAGCTGTTGAGGGACATGCCCAAAGACAGCATTATGCAGCAGCCCCAAATGCCCAAGATTCACAAGAGTTTTAGAAAAAACTACTGCCAAACGGAGATCTTCTGAATATGTACATATCCTAATATTTCTGCTCTGTGGAAACAAACAAAAACATTATTTGCAATGCAGAACATGTGAAATAGTAATATTAAAAATGTCAGTAAAATGGAAAAAATGTTATCTATTGGCATCTATTTCCTAATTTAAAGAGAAAAAATAGCTATTTGGGCATCTCAATTGCTGAGGACAGATATCCTTCAATATTAATAAGGTGGAGAATGATTTTGGGAAATAATTTCTCATTTCTTCACTGTAAGCTCTCATTTAAGAGTGAAGGAATGACATTTAACTTCAAATGTAGTGGGGAACATTGTAGTAGTTCTGTTGAGATGTGTAGGAGGAAGTTGTTTAATCAACTTTTGGGTTGCTGATTTGTGCAGCATTTCCTGTATCATCAGTTTTATGGATACATCTAAGGAAAGTGTTTGAATACATGTGGGGCTCTGTTTACCAGTGGATCAAAGGGTAGAGTGATTTCATTGAACAGTAATTGGTAAAGATGAATTTTTACTAGTATTGTGGACATATAACCTTGTTATATCTAGTTTAATGCTAATTTGCTCCTTCAGCTAATTGTAATGGTTAATGTTATGTCTGTACCAGATGAGAAATTAGTTTTGCTGATTGCAAATAACTCTGGGTCAGGAAAATCAGGTCAATAAGGGAAAACCATGATTTTCAGTAGGAGGATTTAGTGGAGATTACTGATGAGCATCACTGCTGGTAAAAGGGGGCATGTAAACATTTGTGCGAGTGCACTCACTCGTCTCCCTCCCTGTGTTCCCCTCCCCCATTTGGAACAGAGGAGGCAAATGCAAGAGGAGGGAATTCTCCTGTCCTTAGTGTGTATTAAATTGGAGCAAGAATTAATCCCCCCACTTTCCTATCTTATCTTTACTAATTCAGGCAAACAGCTTATTCTCAAGCTTATTCATTTTTCAACAACATCTAGAGGCAAGAGTTCCCAAATTACTTCTGTTAAATTGCTTTGATGTGCTTTGTATTCCTCCTGTTTTAATGTAAAGAAAACCAGCAATATACAAGTGCAGGGAGGAGAGGAAGAGAAGGAATTTGAGGCCCAACTCTTTGTGACAAGAGTCAGGCAGAAAATGGAAGAGATCACCCAGAACTGCAAGGAGATCTGGGGTTTTCCAGATACAAAGATACAGGAACTTTTAGAAGATAATTTGGAAGCTGGGAAGCTTGCAGTACTTCAGGGGGTTAGGATTTTCACAAACTGAGAATCCAAATGGTTCTCTTTAGTATGGAATCCCTTGTATAAAGATTTTAGTTCTTCAATCCATACTGCTATAGCTTGGTGCTAACGATGTCACAAGGATGAAACACGCGCTGTAGCCTGTCCCAAGTCAGGTATGCTTTTAGTTCTCTACAAGACTCAATTGTGAGACAGTCCCTGGGCTTTTTTGTTTTAGATTTTTTTTCCTATATGTCATGATAGTCTCAAGAATTCGCACTGGCTGAGTCCTTCTTAGGCATGGTTTGGAAGTATGGGAGCCAATACTATTACTATTGGCTACTAATATATATTGTATTATAGTAATAGTATTACTTTGATTTTGCTTGTGTTGTGGCATGCAGACAAATAATGAGAGCCTGTCTGATGCCTTTCTCTTGTAGACAGAGTTCTTGCACAATTGTATGGTCCTTATGCTGGAGGGTCTCATGAGAGCAGAGTGTAGGAGCAGAGTAGAATTCCCTCCTCCCACCTGCTGGCCATGCTGCTTTGGATGCAGCCTAGGACACAGTTGGTTTCTGGACTGTGAGTGCACGCTGCTGGGTCATGTCCAGCCTCTCCTCCACCAGCACCCCCAAGTCCTTCACCACAGGGCTGCTCTTGGTCTGTTCAACCCCCAGCCTATATGGACACCAGGGGTTGCCCCAACCCAGGTGCAGCACCTTGCACTTGGCTTTGTTGAACCTGATGATGTTCTAATGGGCCCACCTCTCAAGCTTGTCCAGGTCCTCCTGGATTTTTAAAGGAATGGAAATTATAAAAATGCCTTCATCAGTTATGCTAAATGTTTGTAGTCAACTATTCTGCATCTAATCTGACCATATGCTTGAAGAACTTCTCCTTTTAAGTAGCTTGAGATGAACTGCAGTTAGAAGTGCTGTGATCTTGCTAATATGCACTGTGATTTGGATCATATAATCTACTGTGAATATTTTTTATGTTGTATGTACCTCATGTCGGCTAAATTTGGTTTGTGACTATGTGGAGACTATTAAATACACAAGTGTAAAAATAAAATCCTCTTGGGCATGTGCAGAAAAATAAAATTGAAGGAAGATATTCAGTGTTAAGTGGGCTGTAAGGATTTTTATTTTTTTCAAGAAATCTTCCTTGGCTTTATTGAAACTTGAATTCCATATGTCAAGTTTCTCTGAGCCACTTAAGGAAAAATGTAGTGAAATGCTGCCACAAGAGGGCCTGTCTTGCAGCGTCATTGAAAAAACACTTCTGGGAAAGGATGTGAGCAATCTTTGAACTATTAGTGAGGATTAGCTGTGGCCTGAATGTCTTTGTGATATCCTGAAAGACATTTTGAGTGTGTTGACTTAATTCTTGCCTACCCCACTAGTCATATTTTATAACCACTGTATACGTGCAGTGGAAGCTCTGCGTGGAGTTTGATATTGGTATGACAGCATTAACTACTGCAGTGGGAGATGGATAGATGTCTAAAATCTTGTCAAGATCCGGAAAATTTAGACAATTGTGTTTTGGTTGTTTTGCAGTTGCCTTGTAGAAGGAGATGCTAAAGAAGAAATCTTGCAGCCTCCAGAGCCTCAGCCAGTACCACCAATCCTTACACCATCTCCCCCATCAGCTTATCCAACAGTCACTACGGTGTGGCAGGACAATGACAGATACCATCCAAAGCCAGTTTTGCACATGGTTTCATCAGAGCATTCAACAGACCTCAACGAGAATTATAATAAGTCCACAGAACATTCAGGGAAGAATGAACCCAGCGAACACGCAGAGAAGAGGCTGGAGCGCAACTTAAGTTTTGAGATCAAGAAGGTACCTCTTCAGGAGGGACCACGAAGTTTTGATGGGAACTCCCTGTTGAACAGGGGACATGCAATTAAAATTAAGCCTGTGTCATCCTGTGTAATTGATAAGAGCTTTAAGCCACAGGAACAGATTTCAGGGGATTCATTTGTAGATGCTCCTCAAAACTCATGTATGGAATACAGCGTGCCACAGTCTAATACAGCCTTAATACCTTCACCAGAAAGTCTGCAGAGTCAGCAGGTGTCTGATACCCCACCCAGACCAGATCGTCTGCCTCTGACAGAAAAGGGACACGCCACGTGGTCACTACATGGGCCTGAAAATGCACTGCGTACGTCTGTGTCTGAAGAGTTGTCTTCAGACACCTTGTGTCACGGTGTTAAAACTCTCTCTCTAGTGTCAAACACCCCCGTTGAACATCCTTCCAGTGATACTGTTGATCATACTCCTCTTTCTGTTCGAGCACCCCTCTGTTTTACTAATCCTCTCCATTCAGATGATTCTGACACAGATGAGATGAACTTTGACGGAGCCATGAGCAAAAGCGCGTCCAATGTGTCAACCGCAAGTGCCACAGTCTCTGCTGCCACTAATACTGAAAACATTTCTGCCAGAAAAGTATTGCCAATGTCTATTGCTAGGCAAGACTTAACAGCTGTAATATGTTCTGAAGATGGCAAAGGTAGGTTTCACTGAGGTCCAGAAGTGCTGCTCTTTATCTAGCTGCATCTGTAGAGCTGGACAACACAAATTTCTTCGCAATGCAATTTTCTAAATGTAAATTTAATCAATGCAGTATGGCAGCTTCAGAGAGGGCACAACTCTTTTCCTGACAGCTTTCAGTTTGCATGTGAGCTATTTTTGCTATAAGGTACTACAGACCATGATTAGCTGCTTCAAAAGCTGTATTGTGAGCTTTATTGTGAGCATTTGTTTAATGCTTTATTTATAATGCCTTCCTGTAGGTTTGTATGTAATTGTAGGTTTCTATGTTATTATTTGGGGCATATTTTTTCTCTACACCCAGTTTTATGGAAGTGTCTATAATAATTGGGGATTGACTAGTCAAAGCATTTTCAACAGGCTTGTGCAAATACATAACAATTTCATGCTTGTTGGTTGATGTGCTGTTCCTAAAAATGTAGATGTAACTTCATTCACTGTGTTGGTCTTCAAAGTTGCTCATGATTTGGCTCCTGCATTTTAATAGTGTTGTAAATACTTAGTTGTGCTTTCCTCTTTTTCTGTACATGGCTGGGGGTGCCAAGCTAATACGGCTGTTCATCTAAAAATACAAGTTATGCTTTATTAGCACTTTGAAAATTATTTAGTGGCTTTTTATCTTTTACTACTTTTTTTGAGGTTTTTTTTTTTGTGAAAGTTTCAAGTTCTAACGTTATCAAGTTAGAACATTTTTTATTGAAGGCAAAAGGGTCCCAAAAACACACAGGTGCAGATTTCAGTCAGGCTGGCACACTTAGAGCAGATGGAGGACAGAGCTGGAAAGAGTAGATTAGGCCTCGGTAACTGCTTGTACAAAGCCCAACAAAACAAGAAGTAAGGCTGTGGAGCTGAAGGAAAAACGTGAACTTCTGGATTCAGCTCAGACTCTTGTGCTTGGAGCTGCTTACAGTGATGGCCTCACATCAAGAGTCTGTGCAGATTTCATGAATTTCTGAAGTGAAATGGGGCTTAGTATATGATGCAAGATGCAGAACCAGCTGAATTCAAAATACTGGCTTTGTGAACTAAATGTTCACCAAAAGTCATATATCCAGAGATGTGAACTGTTTTGCAGCCTTAAAAACAATCTGTTTCTGTAGATCTTGATATAGATCTATAGATACTGTGAACTGTATCTATAGATTGTGACATATGTAAACACAGGACAATACTTGCACATACATGTATATTTTTAACGCTGTGACTTAAAAGATGTTCTGCAGAGCTGACAAAGTCCTTTTGTCATAGCCATTTCAACTTTGCAAGCACTCCTCCTTGTATTTGTTTTATAGATTTGCAGGCTATTCTATTTTTCCTTTTAGCCAGATTTTTTTTCTTCTTTCCCAGAGTGATCGTTGTTTATCACTGTTTGAAAATTATCACCTCTCTGTGCATCTCATTATGTAGATGCTATAAGAACATGCAAATAAAATAAGTGATATGTCATAAATAGGATAAAGAATTGGAGAAATGTCAGTGTAGAATTTGATTCATGTAACTGTGTATCAGAAACGTCTTGAAATAACAGTTACAGCCCTTGTGCTGCTGGTATGTTGATGATTTCACAGGAATTTATTAAAATTCTAGCATTAATTTTTTTATCATTTATCTCTTGTTTTTAAGGGTGTATCTCTTCCCTCTTTGTACGACAGTGAATGCTTCCCATTTTATATTTTGGTTGCAGGTCTTGTAATCCCTCTGGGACTCAAGAATATAGGGTTAGATCACTTTACACCAGTGATCCTAAACTCTGTTTACAGTGGCTTTCTCATTTTCATTCTGGCCCAGGACTCTTCTGTCTGAAGCTGGGAATGTGGCTGCAATCACCAGTGAAACTTGTCTGTGAACTTCCCAGCACCCTAATTGCCTAACCATAACTGCTGGTGTGGATGATCTTATCATACAGTTAAATCCTCTTTTTCATTCAAATGAAGTGAAAAGTAGTTGTACCCTGAGGTAAAAGGAAAAATCAAACAAACAAAGAGAACAATAAAACATCAACAACACCCAAAACAAAACCCTAAAAACTCACTTTCAGTTAGTGCATATCCATGGTGACTTTATTTGCTGGTTTTATAGAGGCCCTTTCTGTTAATAAAGGTTTTCTTGTGCTGTATAGTAAACTTGAGATGGAGCAGGTCTCAAAAGTCACTTGGAACACGATGGCTTGTAGAACTTGATGGAATTCTGTCCCTGCAGCAGCTGGGCATGCTGGCAGCTCAAGCTTCATGGCTTTATTAGTTGAAATGTGTCTTCGTATTTTTGAATCCTGTGCAGAGTACAGTTGTCAGATGAGATTTCTTATGGCAGCGGCTACTTTAAATTGTTTTAAACCTTTAATTACTACTCCAAATTTCTTAGCAGGTCAGAGAGGGGCTTTTGCTGCCAGAATAGCTTGTGCTAGTACACTCCTGGGAGGTGAGAGGGAACAGACTGGGGACAGGATATGGCACTGGCACCAACAGTAGCCATCTCCTCTGGCTCCTATTTACCCTTCTGCCGAGTAAACCTTGCACTAGGCTGTTTAACTAGTTTATATCAGTGGTGTGGCAGCCAGTGGGCCTCAACATGGACTTGGGGAGCAAAACTGAGACCTGAAAGAATGAAGAAAAAGTATTCATTGGAGTTACTGACGGTTTTTTTCCTCCAAATTATTCAGACTGAAAATGTGTTTTGTTTTCTTGCATAACACACACACTGATCCTATGCCCTTAATGTGAAGTTAATGTTGTTAGATGAAGTTGCTCCACAGTGCTAGTGTGGTAAACCAAAATGCTTTATAATACTTACAGCAAATTTTTTTTTGCTTTAGATTTTATACCAAGTTTAGGATTATCTCATATATGAAAAGATCAACTTCTGAAAGTCCAGGAGAAAAATCTGTGTTTTTTAACTTATCTAAATATCATATTTGATTTAGATGCTGATGCTAGTGAAGACTCCTCTCCCCCGCTCCCAGAAAGAACACCAGAATCATTTGTATTAGCAAGTGAACAGAGTGAGTTTTTGATGTTTGGTGATACCTGGAGATAAAATGTGAAGAGCATGTCAGTATTGTATTTTATTTGAACACCCCTGATTTTTGGTTAGTCTGTTGGAGCAAATTGTAAGATGGAATGAAAGCTAGCATGTGTAGTGGCTTATTTTGAGGTTTAACTTTTACACACCTTTGAACACAGAGAAATTATTTTTCATTTTCTGACTAAATATCCTTTTATATGATATTTAAGTAATTAGAGACTTCAATATTAGTGGAGCTGGTTTTCAATCTGAAGGGTATGGAAATGAGATGATACAATGGGAAAAAGCAGTACAGTTAGGGAATTTCCCAGCTGTTTTAGTTTCCTACTGCTCCCAAGTAGGGAATGGGTACTCACATGAACAGTGCTTATCTGATTCCCCTTTCTTGGGCAAAGGAAAGAGGATGATGCCTCATTCTGCACTGCATGTAGTGAACAAGCCCAGTTTGTCAAGTTTAATGTGGTTCACTCTTTGCCTGTGTCAAAAGGGTGACTGCAAGAGAAAGCTGACACTTACAAATGATGTGCTCCTATTATCATAGTCCATTTGTCAAGCTAGTAACGACAGAATACCAAACAGATGAATTGAAATTAACCCTAACCCTAAATTAGGTTGATGCTTGGTACCTCCCAGAAAACCTAATATCATGTAGTTATTTATTAAGACTTTTGTTCAGTGTCATTTTGAAACTCAAAATTTTGACCCAATAGTAAATCTAGATATTTTCAGCATAAAAATATTGAAGTTCTGTAAATGTGTTCTTTGAGCATCATAAGCATAGGTAGTTGAGTCAGAGTGATTCTTTCTTTGGATATTATGGACCTGCTGCTTTTCTGTGACCACACAAGGAACAAAGCTGTTTTCTTTAAAAAAAAAAAAAAAAATCACTCTCCAGGACTGGAATCACTAAAAACACTTCCATTTTGTTTGTCTTGTTGCATGATGTCAGTAAGGGACAGGTGTGGCTGTCCTGACTTGTATGTTTACTTAGGAGTTCTGAAAAACACCTATTATTACTGCACAGCTGATGTAACAGAAGTTCTAAAATGTCCTTGAAAAAGAAGCCAATTCCCCTGTTGATTAGGAACCCCGAAAGGAACAAAATGAACATCCACAATGCAAGCACTGCAGTCTTGTGTTTTGAGTTATATTGTGGCATTTTGCCTTATCTGGCGCACTTCTCACGTAAAGAGATTTTCATCATTTTAGAAGTATTTAATTAAAAAAAATGGTTTAGAGCACATTTCTAATGCTGTGTACTAATGCCTCATCATGAGAACTGAAGTATGTTGAGTTGATTTAATTCTTCCTAGGCACGCCCTTGCCGAAGCCAGTTCTGACTGCACAGTCAGAGTGGAGCGTGTTGCGTGATCAGCATCTGCCTGAGCAAACAGCCTCCACGGTAAGTGCAGGAGACAAGTCTCTACTAATCAGTCATTTCCGGTTTGGTTGGGAGCTACAACAAAAAGCAAAATACACACTTGTGAGAAGTTGCAGCTGTTGGTCATCTACAACTGGCCAGTGTTTCCTCCGCCTGAGCTGCTGAATTGATGTGAAGAGCATGTTTTCTTTCCAAGAAAATTATTTGGTTTTCTAAGGTCAGCAATACTTTTAAAATGAGTCATCCTTAATATATCCTAAATTATGGCCTTAAGAGTGTAAATATGCTGCTTTTAGGGAGCTTGCTGCTTGCCCTTCATGGATCTTAGGCTGATTCAAACTGGAAGAGAACTGCAGTCTCTTGTCTAAGCTGCTGCATGAAGCAGAGCCTCAGTCCAGGCTAACCAGAGCTGGGTCCTGAAAACCCCCAGAGATGGACACTTCTTATCATCTGGGGGCAACCTGTTTCACTGCCTGAAAATGGTTTTCCCTTATGCCCATATTTATTTTAAACAAACCATTTTTTGCCCATCAGATTTCACTTTTCACTCATCCAGCTCAAAGTCATCCAGCATGATCCAGGCAAAGCTTTAAAAGCATATAAATCCTTTTTACATTTGTCACTTTTTTTCATGTGCCCCCCATACCTCACTTAAAAATATGACAAAAAAGATGTGAGGTTTTTTTCGGGGACTGTAAATGTAGTGTGAGAACTAACCTACCTAAATTTGCAAATAAATTGCAGTGTCATATTTTCAAATTTTTATTAAATGCTAAGGTTCTAATAGTAAACTGTCTTATTAACTACTGTAGCATTTTTTGTCAGTGTTGAGTCAAGTAAAAAATGTAGAGGCAAGTAGGTATTTCCATGAATGTTATATGTTTTTGGTGATGTTTTCATAATCTTAAATTTCTGACTTTTTAGTTTTTTGGAAGTGGTTCGTGTAATTATTTTATATATCTCTCATTAACAGGGTTTGAAAACAACTTCACCTATACTACCTGGTAAGTGGTGGAAAAGCTTTTCTTTTTTTTTTTCAAAATAAATATTTCCTACTGAACAAAAATTTGCCTGAACTTGGTGTTTGCTGTGAAGATATTGTCAGTATATTGTCAAATATATTATATTGAATATATTGTTACCTATGATGTCTAAGCACCTTTAGTTTAGAAAGAACATGAACAGATGCCTTTATGTTGATGTATTAAATGGCACTGTGAGCTTTTGCTATAAATAGATGCTATGTGGGATTTCAGCTATCCATACAAATTTACACAAAATAATAATCCAGATTTGGCAAGCAGGAATATGTTGCTGTCACTGAACATCTACTTCATAAACAATTTTCAAGTATTGCTTTTAGGAAATGAGAAATTGGCTTTGAAAGCTTTATTTTTGCAGCTAACATTTGCTGCCAGTTGTTTTCTGGGCTGTAATGACAAGTGGCATTGCCACAGTGGTGACTAAGTGAACGTTGTTACAATGAGGGGTCTGTGTGTTTTCCAGATCGTCCTGAACGAAGCAACAAAACACCAACTGACATTTTACCTCAGATTTCTTTTTCTGGTTCCACTGATACAAGAGGTCAAATTTCAGAATTTCCTGCAGAAGTAACAGATATTGGTAATTACAATTCTTTCAAAGTATGATCACTGGATGACTTAAACAGGATCAATTCAATATCAGTACTGGTTTGAATAGCTGCTGCTGCTACTGCCACCCTCCAACTCACTGAGATGCAGAACCCAGACAAATAAGCCTGCCTAGTCTCTTCAGGAGTGCTGAAGGAGTTTTCCCCAGAATAAATGATTGAATAATTCTTCATTTTGAAAAAAACCCGAAGTGTATAAAATATAGAATTCATCAAATGCGTTATAATTTTTGTAAAGCACTGAGAACTTCCAGAAATAATACCTGGTAACTGCTTAGGTATGCAGAGAAGGAGAAAAAAAAAAGATAAGAAAGGCTGTAATACTGTATTTACTGAAAAGTACTTTCCAGTGAGGTTTAAGTACTGAACTATAATGATTACAAATTCTTCATATTTGTATTTCCTATGGCCAGAGTGCCTTCAGAATTCCTCATATTACAAAGTTGTTTTCTAGCCCTGAGAGTAAATCTGTTCTGTAAGAGCTGGAGCATGTCTTAGTGATCTGCTGCTGCTGGCCTTTGTGAGCCTGTGTTGTCCCAGCAGATAAAAGTATTAAATACATTTCTTTCCTTAGGTTTTGGTAACCGCTGTGCAAAGCCCAGAGGACCAAGAGAGCCACCCTCAGAATGGACATGATCCAAGATCCAATGGACATACTATCGATAAATTATACTGGAAAACTCAAGTGCCACTGAGAACTAGAGAAATAGTGTTCCACTTTCCTGGGGGGCAACTAACACAGAGCAGTGTAGATCTAACTATCAATGGTACATTCTTGCAGTGCATCCCATGCAAAACCTGACACATGGTTCACAACAGTGGATTCCAGTATTACAACCTAACTTTTTGCTGGGGCCATCTACCTGCCTTACTACACTTAGGGGAAAGTATTACATATGATTTATTTTGTAACTTCAAGTATTATTGCCTTAATGTCTTTTAACCCTGTTACACGCTGCTTGTAGACATATGTTAATATAGTAATACTTTTGACAGATTGTGTTTATGGACTACTTTTTGCTAACATTTGATTACCATGTATGCATTATTTTGTATATGTACAGGGCAAGTAAGTATATAATTTGATAAAGTTGCAATCATAAAATATTAACAGAAGATGTAAGAAATCTCTGCATGATCTAAATTTTTGTGTACCTTATTTGTAAATTATTTGCCCTGAAGTTTTAGTAAATAGTTTCTGGGGTTTTTTACAAAAATTGCTGGACACATACAGCCAGAATTGCAGGTTAGCAGAGATAAAGATTGTAATGCATTTTGTAAATTGTAAGCAAAAGGTTATTTTTATATTATATACTGTTTAATTGTCAGACCTGATTTGTTCTGGTTTTCATCTTGTCATGGAGATTCAGTAAGTGCCTTGGAACAGTATTGAATTCTCTTAGCCTGTGTATGTTACTTCAGTGTTTTGAGTTCATCTGGAATTAGATTATCAAAAATATTTGTACGTTTCTTAGTATATTTGACCTGCCAGTAAAAGAGAAACCATTTTACATAATCAACACTCCTTAGTTTTCATTTTAATGTTTCATCAGTTGCAATCTTTAGAAAATTCATCTCTATCACCTTTCTGTATAGTAGGATTTTGCGGTTTTAATATGGTGTGTTTCTAATTTGGGAAAACCAGAACGCACTGGTAAAAGGACTGTTTCAATACCACTGTCTTCTCTTACAGATGAGGAATACAATTTTTGCTGTTCAGCGACTGTGTATGTAAGAAAGCAACTTATATGAAGGTTCACCTGGAGCCCTTGCAGCTACACTGTATCTTGGCAATATATTATGTCAAGAGTTAATCCTTATAAGGATTCCTTACTTAAACTTTTCTGTAATACAATCTTTAAATTAAAGAAAGTAAAAATCTCACTATGGGTGTTTTTACTCTTAGGAAAGAAAACTGTGTCGAGAAGCAAAGTGTAACAGAGTGAACGATGGAGTCTGGCTTAGCTTACAGATCTCATACTTGAACAGAACACTGACACTCAGAACCTTATTTTTAGTAACTACTTTAAAATTTCTGGCTAGCAATAATGTCATGAAGCAAAGAAGAATGTTCAGAAGAAAATGTTCATTTTAGGTAGTGCAACTATATTAATCTAAACTTTAGCCATAGAAACATTGTCTGATCTACTACTTGTACCTTTAGTGACGCTGCTAAAAGAGAGCTAATGCCCAAATAGCAGCTGTGTTGTAACTTCCTGAAGGTACATAACTTGCAATTACTGTCTCTGACTGTGGATTTAATCACCATGTACTTGGTACATGTGACAGACCACCAAGCTGGTGAGCTCTTTCAAAGAACTGTGTGCACTATAAATACTTGCCATGGATGTAGTTTTGCAATTATTTGTTTAAAAATAATTCAATTATATATGCCATCTGGGATAACCTATATCAACTATATTCCTGATTTGTAAACAGTTCAGACAGCTGGAATGTTTTGCAGTTGGCAGAATAAGGCTGGCCTGAACTTTGTCTCCCTTCCCTCATGTTGCAGATCATTAGCTCAGACTTTCACTCTTACAGAGCTCCTGTAAATTTGTAATGCGAGATGCTGTCAGTACCCCTGGGCAGTCCAAATCATTGGAACTTTTGGGAAAAAAAGTTAAAATAAGAAAATTTCCAAATATGTTTTGGATGTGCTTTTCAAGGATCCTTTCCATATTTGTCCACCAATAAAATATAAAACTGTGCGGGTAGTAGATTTTCTGGTTTTCACATATGAATTTCACTTACAGCAAAGGCTGACCCAAATCTGTGCACTACATACAGGCCATCTGGTTATGTTTAATTAAAGCACATCCAGGCTCATCTTTTTCCCGCTTAGCTTTGCACAGATTTGGATCCTATTCCAGGCTGAGTTTGTCACAGAAAAATCTCAAAGAAAGGTTGTGACCTTTCTTTGCTTTGGTGATACAAAACTGTAATTGTCCTATATGGATTTCTGTTTCCTCTGACAGAGCTGATTCACAACTTGCTGTTCCTTGCTTTGAGTTTTATATTTTCACCTATTGTATTTCAGATAAGCTGACACTTTTAAGAGCAAGGTGCAACCTGCCCAATGTCATTACTTTCTGTATCTGCTCTTGTGGGTGGTGCAGAGATAACTGCAGGTCTGGATGCTTTATGCTGGGGAGTTTCACATCGTAACTTTGAAATATTATCATCTTAACAGCTTCATCAAAAATACCCAAGACTTTTCCCTGTGGTTTATTTGAAATGGAATCTAAAAGGGTTTAGAGTATTACATTGGCTTGCAAATTATCACAGAAGCCATTTTGTACATATACTGGAATCAATCCTGTTTAGTTCCAGTCTTCCATGTTATTTTTTCTGAAAGCAGTCTTCAGCTTTCATCTCTGAATTGCAGCTTTTCAGGCATTGACTTGATCACTGTAGCAAAGAAGCAGTAATGCTACTCAGCCCAGCTACTTGCATTAATAACCATGGCGTGGGCTTGTTTGTCCTTCTGTATTTTTCTAATATACTATTGATTAATTTTTTCTAAAGGTATTAATATTGAACAAATAATGCAGTCAATTATCACATCAAAAGAATAATGAGTTCTCTATGCTTTAGAAACGTAAATTCTCAAGTCTCAAAAAAGCTGACCTCTGCCTATACCATTGCTTATCTCTATTACTCAGTATATTTAAGGTTGTGCATTGATTTGGCAGGTAACTTTCTATTTTGGTAGTAATTAGAGCATTAAGCCAGCATTTTTGTTTCTTATCTGCTAGGAAAACCTGCTGCATACACACGTAATTTTCCTTAAAGAAGTTTCTAACTTGGGAACTGGGCAGAACAATGAAAATCTCAAAGAATCACCTCTGGGTTTTCGTATATTGGAATCTTGGATTGGGTTTCTTTGGAGATAAATCTCTAAAAGAATGAATGAAATCAAGTGCGATGCAGTGACTGGGCAGCGTGATAACCCCGTGCTGCTGGAGCAGTTGCTTTTAGCAGCAGGTCAGACTGTTGGGAAGCATCCAAATACAAAGCTCTTGCCTGCAGCATACCCCTGGCATGCTGCAGACAGAGAGAGGGAACTCAGCAAGAGAGGGTTGGGCTAGGGAAAGACTAGCAATGAATATCACCTTGAAAAGGGGATTTTGAGGAGGAAAAAGGAGTTAAGGACTTGGGACAATGGAACTGAGCAACCAGATAAAATTGCACACAACTGAGGCTTTGAGAATTTTCTCAAGGCTTGAGGGAGGAGTAACATCTCTGCAGTATAAACAAAAAAGTTTCAATTCCTACAGCCCATTGCCAAAGAAGGGCCTTTCTCACAAACTCAAAATGTTCTTCAGCTCTTGAGAAGCTGAAACAGCTTCTAAGGGAGGTTATCCTGTGTGGGCTAAAAAGCAGGGTTAAATGCATGGGAACGCATGAACCAAGGACAGAGCATAGCTGGGGCCAGCCGGCACAACACACTGACTACTCTGGAGCCCTCTGAATATCTAAAGCCTGTTAAGACAGCAAGGCTGTGATGTGGTTATTAACAGGCTTAGTAACATCCAGTTAATCAGAGAGCCAGGCTCTCTGATGTGACTTTTTCTAACCACTTCAATGCACATACTTAATCAAAACACAAGTTTGTAAAGTGTTGGGTCAAACAGAACAAGAAAATAACTTTCCTTGGCTGCAATGCTGTGGTATCCTTAAGACCTGTACCAAATGCTTCATTTCATTGCTTCTAAGACTACATGACAAAAACTTAGTATTTGCAGTCTTAAAACAGTGAGCAAATAAAATGTTGTTTGCTATTTTGATCTATTCAGTTGTAGTTGCTGTAACAGTTGATTTCTTTAACAACGTAACTCTTGCCTCTGAAATTATATTGTGTCTGCATGAAGAACTTACTGTGGTGAAGTCAAGGTAAGAAATCAGTTTTGCATTTTGGCTTAAATCCTGCAAAGTTACATACCCTGTGCATGTAAACAGCTGTGGTGAGCTCAATGCAGGTATTCATCCATGGGAGTTGAGTGTTGTGTTTGCAGTTCTGGGGTACTCGTAAGGACAGCGGTTAGCTCTGCCTCAGGCACTGTGACTGAGCTCCATGGATTTCAGGTAGTGAGGTGGAAGTTGTCTTTCACATCTACAATTCCTACTTTGATCCACAGCGTTACAGTCCTTAGTATAAAAGATCACAAGCAGGCAAAAAAATTGATCTTTTGGGTAGGTAGTGCCACAATCTCATGGAGAGTTTGACTGTCAAGTCAAATGAAGAGCTGGACTTGGATCAAAGATGATCCCATTGTTCAAACATGGAGTATCAAAGACTGCTGAGCTTTTCTGCTTACTTGACTCCACTCCTCACCAGAAGACACCTGGTGTGTGGTTCCATCCCAGTATATATTCCATCTGCTACATCTCTGGCCTAATGTTAAAAGGTCTGAAAAAACCCATCACGTTCATAATCTGAGTGTTTTCAAGTCTTTTGCTACATTTGTTCAAATTTTTATTTGCTTTCTTGCTGTTTTCATATTAAATGGTATATTCATTGTTCAAGTGAGCCTGGAGAAGCTAGCAGGAAGAAGACACAAACCTTGTGAGGAAACACACCAGCTCTGGTGCACATTGGCTGTAGCTGTTCTTTTATTTGCTGCATCTCCAAAATATCTATGCTTTATGGTGAATATTTAACTTTGCAATATCACGTACATGTTTTATCAGCCCTGCCCAGTGTACTTCTCATCTTGGGGTTTCAGTCTTGCCTACACTGAACACTATTTTGCTGAAAGTGAAGGAAGGTTGGGCCTGGTACACTCTAATTCCACATGTTACTGTGGTATCTGGACACAATTGAACCCGCCAGTGAAAGGCTGGCAGTTTTGTTAAAAAGTAGTAATGTAGCTTCTGATCTGTTTCATTAGAGACAATTGAAAGCTCAAATAGCCATCCCTGTGAACTCCAGTAGGGAATCTAGGATTACTTTTCCCATTGATGTGAAAGGCCCATACCATCAGGCTTTTCTGAAAAAGCACTTGTACACTGGTTTTCATAAAAGTTAATTAAAAAATTATTCATAACTCAGGTCATGAGATCTGTGGGGAGTAATTTGTGAGCACTTCAGAAGTCAAGCAAGTTGCCTGGATAAAGTGGTCCAAAGAATGGTCTCTTCTTGTTGTGTGGTAAAAAGTGAGTCTGGCAGGGTTGGGATGAACAAGGAGCATGTAATGCCACAGAAGAGAGGTGGGAAGAGCTGAACTGTAGCAAGTACAAGTGGGAAACTGTCTCTGCTTGTGGGTAATAAAAGGCTGAAGTGAACTTGTTAAGCAGGTTCCCAGTTCTGTAAGCTCCTCAGAAGGGCAGAGAGGTGTGGTTGGGTAACAGGAATGCAGCTCAAGGAAGACGCTTCTTTAAATAAATTGTTGCATTGGATTTTCTGCTCAAATCTGCAATCGAGTACCAGCCTCTTGGGTTTTGCCTGATCAGGCCCAGACAAAGATTACTCCCCAAGGTGGGAGAAAAATAAGGATAATAACCTAATAAGGATAAACTGACCCTTGAAACATTCTGGAGTGAGTGGCAGAGGTAGAGACATGAAGAATGTTAAGTTCAGAAAGCAATCTCTTGTCAGGAATTTTGAGACCTCAAAGTGATACTTGAACAAGGGCACTTTATAATACCATTGCCATGCAATGAATACATCTTTGTCTGCCTGTTGACATGTAAATCACTGGTAAGAAGGAAGCAATGCAAGTAATTCTTTTTATAATGTAAATCAACCTTTATTATACATTAGGACTAGTGAGACACCTAACAGCTCTGAAAAGCTTGCTGAGCAGCACTTTCCCCTTCTGTGTCATCAGACAGCAAATTAATCAAGGTCACTGATGCTGGAAAGAACACTCAAGTATATTTTCTTTCCCTAAACCTACCCTTTTTGGAAATAAGACCCTACAAATATATTTCTACAGATCAATTAGTTCTTTACAGTTTGGATGCTGGGTGGTGGTCAAAGTTGTCCTGAATTTACTTCTCTGGTACTTCTGCCTTTCACATGTTCTGTTTAGAAAAACTCAACCTTCATTTGAGCAGCTATTCCACAACAGGGAGCGTGGTCTCAGACTCCCTGATTCATATGAAAGGGGGTGTTTAGTCTTACAACTAAAAAAAATGAAAAACATCACGCTTCTTTTGGACCTCAGGCACCTGCCAGCCTCCTCTGGGTGCTAAGTTGGAATGGCTATGTGAGCCAAAAGGTCTCTCTTAGAGATCTTCCATGTTAGTCCAAAAGATTGAGCTCAACCCTGCCTCAAGGAGGGGCTTGGCTCCAAGAGAGGCAGCTCCACTCTTGGGCCTGTCCGCAGTCCCCAGATCACAGGGAGGTATTTTGGAACGAAGCAGCGTTTGTCACTAAACCAAATGCTTTGTGTTTCAGCCGTTCAGGGCTCCTGTCCTCAACACTTCTGGAACTTGTGATGTGCTCTAGGGATTCCCCATAACACATAAAATGTACAGGTGCTCTTACAGACTACATCATGTGCCTATCTAATTTATATTTGAAACCATGAGAAAAATCCTCCCTTTGCTAGAGACCAAAATATGTGTAACAGTAAGTTCCAGAGAAAGGGCACTGGGGTATGTCACTGCTTGTAAACTGCTGCACAATTCAGTTACACAACTCAGAAGGCTGGCTGGAGTTTTTATTAGAATTTTTATCTTAATGATGTTATGTAGACATATCAAGCAAGCATTTTTTAGTGTCTCTTCTTTCAGTGATTAAGAATGTGTAAATAATTTTTCCATCTGCTTCTTCCTCTCCCTCCCCATTGACTCTGAGCATCAGAAGCAACCAGCACGAGGGAGTTCACTTGGAACAGCCTCTGGGCCAGAGTCTGTGGTGAGATGACAAATCTGTCCCGCATGTTTGCTGGAAGTGGGGCTATCCATCATGTAGGCTCAGCATTCCTGCCTCTAAGCCAGGCCAAGACTATACAAGTAACAAGGTACAATTGTGATTTCACATGAACAGGCTGGGAGGAGTCTGCTTATCTCCCATTTCAAGACTGTGATCTGAGGCTGATAGTGATGTGTTAGATTTACACTGAAGTTATTCCTTCCATCCTGAGTGAATCCCAAAACCCCTAACTGCCATCCAGTACATCTACTTAAACATTTTTGGGTGACTTTATATTGTGATATGTTTTCCTAGTGCCATGGTCTAGGAATTTCAGGTGCAATTATATTCCAGTTACATTGGTACATCAGAGAAAATCTGAAGACATTATGGCAAATACATTTTTTTTTAACTTTAAACAGTTTGTCTTAAACTAACTGTTTCCCAGAATCATTGTGGGCACTGTTCTGAAGAGCTGCTGCCTCTACTGTGGAATAAAATTTGTGAACAGACAGAAAGCTCTTTATTATGGATTTTTCCATGAAGATGTTTATGTGACTGAGAAGCTGAGGTGAGCAGTGAAAGATTAGCTGCTACATATAAGTTGCTGATTATTTTCTTTTCATATATATACTTACAAATATAAACTGCTACTTTGCAAATAAGTGCCTGTACCTAAGACACAAAACCTGAATTTCCTAGAACTAAGTGTACTCCAAATCAAGGCCAGGTTGGATGGGACTCCGAGCAATCTGGTCTAGTGGAAAGTCTCCCTGCCCATGGCAGAGGGGTTGGAATGAGATGATCTTGAAGGTCCTTTCCAACCCAACCATTCTATGACCATTCTTTGATCTGTTTATCATTCCATAAGCCTTTAGGGATAGGAAGAAAAAGCCGTCAGGAAATCCATGTGGATTTCAGTTCACTGACTTGAACTCTTTGGTAACAATAAGAGGTATGCCTACCTCACAGAATTGCTTGTTAAGGAATAAGTATTCTCTTGAAATTTAGTTTGGGAGAGTCTGTGCGCTTTCTTTCATGGAATCATGGAATGGTTTGGGTGGGAAGGGATCTTAAAGATATGTAACAGAGGCTATGTCAAAACTTACACCAAAAAAGCCCTTAGTCAAAACCAAACTAGTTCCACAACCACCTGTGAAACTGTTAGAATCTCCTGTTGAAAGACTTCCGTAGAATTTCCAAGCTGATATGAATGACAGGATGGGGTATGGGGCTATTTATAGCCCAGGCAGGCACAGCTGAACTGGAAATGTGTCTGCTCTAAGTCCTTGTCATAGCAAATAGATACTGATTCCTGTGCCTGCTGAAGCAAAGACTTGCAGGTCCTTCTCTCCGTGTTTGGAGTGGCCTGCAGCTGGAACATCAACAAGCAGAAAAGATGGTGATTTCCAGGCACAGCCCACAGAAAGAGCCCTTCTCCCATGGTCTCCCTTTCCCCAAGGATGGGAGCAGCCACACCTGCTGTAGCAGCTGCAGTAGATCTGCTGGGATAGAAGGTCCCAGGCTCTGTATTGTATTTTTAAAAATGCAGCCAGGATATAGTGGACAAACTCTGGAGGGATTTAAGTGAAGGTGGATCTAATGGTAGTGGATTCTAAGGGAAATGAAAAAATGACTACTTGTTTAACTATCTGTACAGATCTGTGCAAAGCAGCAGGGAATTCAGGTATCTCAAACTGCAGTGAGGAGCCTGTTAACCTGTAAAAAATCCAGAGCTGCAAATCAGCAGCTTTGTTTGAAGAAAATTAGTATCTTAATTGTTACTGAAATAAGAAAATGGATAAGACTTTTATCCATCTCCTCCACATGCAAGGAAATACAGTTTTGCTTGGCTTGCATCCTCTTGCTTTCATACTGATTTTAGTCATTATGTATCTTTTGTACTGAAAAATTCTAAAGATCTTTCAAGTAGTCAAAATTTTTTTGGGTGCTATGAAGACAACAAGTAAGCAAATTGCCTTTTCAACTGCAAGGAGCTATCATTTAAAATTGTGTATATAAAGACTTTCCAAGTTTGCTCCATTGTTGTGATTGTTATTACACTTCAGAAAAGAAATACTGGAGCTGGGGTGTTTCACATGTTAAACCCAAATGAGGAAACCAGTTGTAAAGACTAAAGAGCTGTTATAGCAGTAATCTGTGGCTGTTTGAAAAAACATTAAACAAGAAACAAGTACGTAGGTCCTTCCCGAAGTGTAAACTCCTTTTTGTGTTTTTTATGGATTCTATAAAATGTTGGCAGATGAACAGTGTAATAAAGATTATGAGTGTCCCCAGCTGTCTGCTTTGCCACTCTGCCAAATGTCTAACCCACCATCCCTGAGCAGTCAGCAGAGATATCTGCTGCTTCTGAAGGGAAAAAAGGCTTCTTAGGATAACCGCCGCCTTGGTCACGGGTTTGATCAAAGATGCATGTTCCCATTGCTCAGGCGTGGGGACACTGTCCCTTGCGAAGGACAACGGTGGGGGGGCAGTTCTCACTGCCCTGCAGCAAAGCTTGTCATGCTGTCAGCAGCTCCCAGTTATGAGCCAAGTTAGTCCCCAGTGTCTCATTTAGTTCAATTGTTTGGGTGGTAATTGCAGAAGTATTTGGATATGTCACTGGTTGGTCTGAAAACCTTGACTATGGAAAATGAGGCTCTTCTAAAATAAATCACACTTTTACATGATGAGACCACCTTTGTCAGTACATTTCTGTGCACATAAGGCTAGTTTTCACCTCCATTTCCAAAGATGAATTAACTGACTTTCAGTGAGTTTAAAGAAAAAATGAATAGCATTAAGAATTACAGTTAGCTAATTTTGCAGACAAAAACCAGCATAAAGATGTCTAAAGTTATCAAAGGTTTTCAATTTACACTTGGCACAATTATTTCCATGCTTGACTTAAGAACTGAGCAGATGCCAAACCAAGGAAGTAAGCACATGGAGAACAAACCGTTGGAATTATAGAGAGATTAAATAACATTTCTGAAAGCTGTTTTTCTATTTGGAAACCTGAGTAAGGCTACAAAGCATCACTTTGGTAGGCAGCTAAGAGCATAAAGCCAAAAAACTGTAACTCAACCTGTGTACAGCATTTACATTCAGCTTTTTTTTATAGGGGCTGTCTGAAATGATTCTAAGTTTAGGTGAGCATATGCACTAACTTGTTTAAATAAGTGTTTTGATTAATAACTATTTATATCAGCATTTCATAATTATCCTAATTAAAATGGCAATGCATTTGTAATAAGCAGGCTAATAACATGGGAAGCTTATTCTTAATGCATGTTGGATACTGGACTGCTTTGTGCCTGACATTTTTACTGTTTCGGTTTTGCCTCATTTCAGTTTCCATGGTCTAGAAAGTCTTTGTGGATTTCCCTAAGTGCATATAAAATTATAGACAAAAGCACATTGATATAATTTCCATAATCAGTTTAAAGGCTTCTGCCGAAAGAGATGAGCTTTTTGGTCTCTGTCTGTGGGATGCTGCCAACACCCCTCAAGAACTGATCCCCACAAAGACTCCCAGTTCACCCAGCTCTCTCTCTGCAGGGGACTGGAGTTGTGACACAAGACACTACTGTATTTCTCTGTAGTAGTTTGGTTTGGGGGCAGTGTTTTGACAGTGTTTCTTGAGATTGTATCATTTCATTATAAGCATACATATTTCACTCTTTTCAATTAACATCAGAACAAATTTTTTTGATTCTAACCTGTATTTTACACAAGGTATACTGCTTGTATTTACCCTCTCTTTGTTAAAGACACTCTTTATTCTGAAGCAGTTTTGGTGTTTCTCATCTCGTCTGTCTCCTTCAGGAGTGTCTGCTTGGGGTGTGTGCGCCAGCAGCCAGAGGTTTAATTAAAGTAAAAACAGGTAGTAAGAAAGATACCCAGAAATTTAGTTTTAATACTCTGGAATGCATGCTCACCATAGGTATGGTGGAATACTTTAATGTATCTGTGTGACTGGTGACAAAACAAGTGACAAGGACAACACCCCTCCCTCTAATGCCTGTACAGCAGCACGACTGTGGGAGCTGAAACAGAGCTGGCTTCTGAATTTCATGCACCCTGCAATTTTCTCTGCTGACAAATTGGTATGAGATAGCAGCAGCAAACCTCCAAACATTAGTCACACTGCTTTCCAACAAGCAACAATTACATGTAATAGGTACTCTGTCATCTTGCTCCAGCTGAATTTTATAAAGAATTTACTAATAAAAACTTGGTTTATGCTTACAAGCACAATATGCTACTTCAGAAAGCACAGGAAACAACTTCAGCTTGACCTGAGTTTAGTAGCACAGTGTCAGCTGTTAAAGTTTGCTGCACATTTGTAAGTTTATTTGTCAGTTTTCATTTGTCAGTTTTTAAATCTAGTGTTGGGCTATGAGTTCTCCTTTCATCAGTTTTATGTCTGTATCTATTTTCATATTTCTGGGTTGCATTATGATTCAATGCATTTTTTTAGACATCCAAGCATGTCCAATACAAAGTTCAGAAACATGAATTGTCTTAATTATTAACATTGATGTAAGTGCATATATCAAGATATTCAGCTATTTATACAGCTATCCAGCTCATTAGCCTAGTAAGTCTTGCTGAGCCTGCTGCGTGGAGAAAAGTGGTGTACTCCTAGGTGACTCTAGCATTTCACAGAGGCTGTGGCCAAGTTCTTGAACCGAAACCAAGCCCTAGGATTTACTCCAGTTAAAGAACAAAGCAACGCTGCTCTTCTGTTTCTCAAAGCCCCCAAAAGTGAGAGGTGAAAATATGGTTGTGACTTATCTGAAGTTTGAGTGAACTTAATATACTGTTGACTTGGTATCAATACCAGCATAGAAGTAAGATGAACTTGGTTGTAAAGCCTGTGAAGTTGAGACAGTGCCATGAAGTGCCTCAAATTCTCACTCTAGAGTCACCACAATCCAGTTTCTATTAGGGACTGGTATATAGGGATACCAATGGCCTTGTGTGGATCTCATGGCACCTGTAACATCAACTGAGACAAAATCACTGATTTTGACTAAGGTGGATGGGTCACCTTTACTTAACCTGGAAAAGAGACATGTCTATTAAAATGCAGTTTTTTCTCACCCACTGATACAAATAAAACATTTCTGAGGGAGCCAAAGATGACCTTGACACTCATAGGCCCACCCTAGTTTACCAGCCTACATACGTATGGGTAGATTTGTACCTGGATTTCAGTCTGGGATTGGATGTGAGTTGAGTTTGCTCAAATACCTGCTGTGAAATGTTCTTCCTTTGACATAGATGCCATTTTCCCCATCAGGCCCAGAAATACAGTTTGAGGATACATTCTCACAGTAGTGGAACTTGAAACATCTGAGGAAAAAGCAGAATTTTCTGGATACAGAAAATTTATTCTTTGCTGTTGTTGAGATCAACACTGAACTGCATTCAGCCTGGTTCACAATTTCAAAAGAAAATGAAACAAAGGACGAGATAGCCCAAGTGCTAGGAGCTTATTCTGAGGATGATCAGTGGCAGCTCAGATGAAAAAAGTTTGTGGAGCAAAAAAATCTAAACTTAAAACCTTGTCTGCCTGCTGAAACATCGCGTACAGAACTTCCCAGAGCAATTTGATCTGGCTGCCATCTGCCAGGTTCGGTTTAATGTGGCAGCGACTCTGTTCTTTCCGCTGCAACCAGGAGACCTTAGGTATGACTGACCAGAGCGGGAGCCCAGCAACGCCAACACTCCAGGAAACTTCTGTTCACTTCCGTGACGCTTCCTGCTGTCACCAGGACTTGGGGGAATTTCAGTCTGCTCGTGAACCGCGGCTATGGCAACTTTAGACGCCAAAGGCACGGCTGGCGGGCTCCTATTTGGCACACTGAGCTCAAATCCCTTCCCTGAGGCACGGCGGTCAATGATCCCGCTGGTGACAGACACCCGACTGTCCCGGCGGGATGGCATGGGCCCCTCGTACAGCCGCTGACCTCCGCAGCCTCTGCCTTCCTCCCCATCAGGCCCTCCGCTTCCAGGCTTTCTTTGACTCCCTCCGAGGATGCGGGAGAGCATGCAGAACACGGGCTCAGCCCCTTACAGAGGGAGCCCATCGAACAACGCCCTTGTCCCCAAGACATTCCGAGGGACCGGTGCATCGCCTCCCGGGGTACATCCACCGGGAACAGCGCTAGTCCAGACCTCCCTTAATCCCAAACAAACGCCCTTCCCAGGAACAGCCCGCCGGGCTGCCGGGATCCCGTCAGCCGCTCCCAGAGAGGGGAAGCCCAAAACCTGAGGCATTAACGAAACCCCCGGGATGCGCCGGGGTCCAAACCTTCCTTATTCCCAAACAAACGGCTTTCTCAGGAGCGCCGTCTCTCCCCCGCTCCGGTCCCCGCTGCTCTCCCGTCACGTCCCCTCACACCGTCCCCGCTCCCATCCTCTCTCCCCGCTCCCGCGCCCGCCCCGACAGCGCCCCCGCCCCCACGCGCCCTGCGCACTCAGCCGAGCCACCGCCCCCAATCCCCTGAGAGCCCGCCTCCTCTCCACGCCCTACAATTGGTCGCTCTCGCTGTCTGTCCGGATTCTCCCCTGCCCATTGGGGGAGGTGAGGGAGCTGCCCCGCCCCCGGCGCTGTCGGTTGGGGCGAGCCGAGAGTAAATAGACGCCGGAGCCCAAGATGGCGGAGCCGCCCAGTCCCGGTCGTGGCGTGGCGCCCCCCGAGCAGGAGCCGCTCGGCGCCAGGGCGGTCCCAGACGCGAAGGGTTCCCGCGGATCCCAGNTCCCATCCTCTCTCCCCGCGCCCGCCCCGACAGCGCCCCCGCCCCCACGCGCCCTGCGCACTCAGCCGAGCCACCGCCCCCAATCCCCTGAGAGCCCGCCTCCTCTCCACGCCCTGCAATTGGTCGCTCTCGCTGTCTGTCCGGATTCTCCCCTGCCCATTGGGGGAGGTGAGGGAGCTGCCCCGCCCCCGGCGCTGTCGGTTGGGGCGAACCGAGAGTAAATAGACGCCGGAGCCCAAGATGGCGGAGCCGCCCAGTCCCGGTCGTGGCGTGGCGCCCCCCGAGCAGGAGCCGCTCGGCGCCAGGGCGGTCCCAGACGCGAAGGGTTCCCGCGGATCCCAGCCGGCCGCCAAGAAGGTGAAGGGAGCTGAGGAGCGGAGCCTGAAGGGCGCTAAGCGCGTCAACGGTGAAGGGGGCGGCGGTGGCGGGAGCGCCAAGCAGCCGCTGCCCGCGGTCGTGCCGAGCTACAGCGGCCCCGCGCCGTGGGGCTTCGCCACGCTGCCCTCGGGCCCCTCGGCGGGCGCGGGGGGCTTCGCGTTCCCTTCCCCGCTGTCCCGGAAGCTGCTGCCGCCCGCGGTGCTGCTGCCGCCGTCCGCCTCCCCCTCCTCGTCCCACCCGCAGCACCAGCACCGCCACCACCGGCACCGCCTGGCGCTGGCGGCCGAGGCGGGAGGCGGCGGCAGCGGCGGCAGCGCCAAGCCCAAGAGACCCAAGGAAAAGCGGGACAAGGAGAGGAGGAAGCACGGGGCGCTGCCCGTGGTGGCGGCGGCGGGAGATGGCGGCGGGGCCCTGAGCCGGGAGGAGAACGGGGAGGTGAAGCTGCTGTTCCCGAAAGGTGAGCGGCGGGGCAGCGCCGGCAGCGGGGGGCGGGAAGGGAGGGCTGGAAGGGGCAGCGAGCGCAAGGGGCTCGATGGAGCTGCCCGGCGGCAGCGGGAGGTGGCTGTGACCCGGGCCGGGGGCTGCGGGCAGCGCTGCACCCGGTCACCCACCGCTGGCGTTGTGTAAGTTCGTGTGGAAGGCAGCGGCGGCTCAGTCCGCCGTCAATCCTGTCAAAAAAGGGGGTGTGGGAATTAGCGATGGCGTCAGCCAGAAGCTGCCAGAGGTCTTAGGTTTTCTTACCTATTAGGGAAATGAGGATGCCGAGTAATTTATTAGAAACGTGCGAACAAAACTGAATCGGGGAAAAACGGAGATCACGTTGCAAAAAATCACCCTAATTTAAAAATTCAATCGTGAATGATCTCGTTTGTTAGGCTATTAATTTTTACAGGCTAGGTCATTGAGTACTAGAGAGCATGCAGTTAAAATTTAGATACTTAGATTTTTGAAATCTCATGTAGTTGCTGCTTCAGGCTTTCTTTATTTCTTGAAGATCACATCTGCCGAGGAATGCTCGAGGCCTTCGGGATAAAGGGAGGAGTGCTGGGTTAGTTCATTAGTGGGACTGGACAGAAATGGCCATACGAGGTAGGACAAGATGTCAGGCGAGAGTCTTGCTTGGATTCCTGCTGTGATCAACAGTAAATCTTGGGAAGTAAAAGACAATACATGAATATATGAAGACAGTACAAGAATAGATGCTTTTATTTCTTGTGTGTCCTTTCCCAGTCTCCAGTGACCTTAAACCAGATGTTGATGCTTTTATATTTACATTGAAATATGAGGAATTTGAAACATGCACTCCATTACCTAGTTTAATCAAGTTTCCTTTCTTTTAATGGAAAGATAAATTACAGCTGTTGTGTAAATTTAGGTTACTTTGATTGTGGCCTATACCTGTAATTACAGGATCAACCAAGCTTATAGAGAAATACCAATATGTCTTTTTGTCTATTGATGATGTTGTCTGGCTGCCTTACTCCATTTTCCACTAATTTCCATGAGTATCTTAGTCTATGATTCACTTACCATTGAGGATTTTTTGTTTGTTTGTTGGTTTGTTTTTTTAGCTTGGATCTTGATTGGTAGCGTACAAGTGGGTTTTAAGTATGTAATTTCAGAGCTTTCAAGTGTTCCATTTTAGGGCTTTTTTTCCCCGCCTTGTTCCTGTCCAAAAGGTGACTTGGAAAAAGTCTTTAGAATGATGCTTGGTACCCATTTGATGTTGATGAAATTATCTTGTCTTCAAGGACAGCTGCTGAGAAACTCACCCAATAGCCTTCTAGCAAAGCGGTGTAATTAATAATCATACTTGCTCAGATTGCCGTAGTGTCCTGCCAGTGTTAAAGAGTCATGTTAGTTAATTTTGGAACAATATTACCATCACAAGATGAAATATTCTTTCACATTGGTGAAAGAAATTCATAGTGTTAACTGAATAATTGATGTGATTTCTCTTTAAAGAGGAGATTCTGCACCTTGTATGTGGAAAAGATACTTTTCTCAGAGCTTATATACTGACAGGCACAAATTCTTTTTTTTTTTTGTTGCTGGGTGCTCAGAACAGATCTTTTTACCTCACATTTATTCCTTGAAAACTTATGTACATACAACAAATAAATTTTCAAAAGCAAATGATGCCTGTTTGGCATCTGAGTCTACAGATTTCTGTTTAGAGGAAGTAGTTTCTAAAGCTAAAATTTTGTGGCATAATTTCCTGTATAAAAGAAGAACTTTATTTTAATTAAACTGTATATTTTTGCAGAGAAGGCTATGAGAAAGTAAAGGATGCACTGAGTCTTCTGCTGAGAGCTGCCAGCTTTTCAAAAGTGGTTCAGTATTTGACTGTATATTAAAGAACAGGTTTGTGCTGTTAATCCTGTGAATAATTTACTTTGCAGAGAGGAAAGGGGAAAATGCAGTTATGATGCAGGGAGAAGAGAATGGCTGGGGGGCAGGCACGTAGAATCCTAAGTACAGAGGAAAGCTAAGAATGACATTAGGGTGGGTGGGTGGAATAGTCAGGACTTGTGCATTAGGAGTGCTGAAGCTGGCACAGACTGGAAGAAGGTACCAGAGGGACTGTGGTTGCAGCATATAATGAGTGAACGTGGAATGAATTTGAAATACTGACATGAAAGGAAAATAGCAGGCAAAAGCAGTATGGAGGTGATTCTGATCTTGTTTTGGGGCAAAAGACATTATATTTAGGTGCTGTAGAAAAGGCCAGGAAGGTTAGAGGAAAGTAGGAGAGAAGGAGAATGAAAATTTGGGGCAGCCTACAGATAGGACATCAGTGAATTTAGAGGATTTGGGGTAATTATAAAAAACTGAAGAGCTTGCACACACGGAATATGTGAGGGGCGGGGAAGTAGGAATAAAATACGCTCCTTTAGGTGTAATGAGGTGAGTTTGTGGAAGCTGTCATTAGGGCATTCTAAAAACCTCATGCAGGCAAGTGCAGCCTCTTGTTCCTGGAGTCTGCATTTAGACAACATTTTTGCTTTTGGTGCAATGGAAAAGGAGCAGCAATGTGGAGTTGATGGTATTGATCGTTTTTCTTTCCTAGCATTCAGAACTGATACACATACCAGTGTTGCACTTGCCAGAAGAAAAATTGTGCCAGTGGGGAGACTAGAGGTGTAGGGGCAGAAATACCAAGAAATAAGCAGGTGGAATGGGTGAGAGTTCCTTGGTTGTTTTGAGGCTCTGAAAATGGAAAAAGTCCATCCTCCTCTTTGCAGCCAAAATGGAGATTCGTTGCAGGTGGATACATGGGATGGAGTGGAACTCCCAGTTGTGCGAGTGCCTGTGAATGAGGAGGAGTCGTGTTTCTGCTCAGTGAGCTGTGTTCTCTGCTACACAGAGCTCTTAGGGTGTGAGGAGAAAAAGCTTTACCTTTGTGAGAGAGACTGATGGCCTGCGCAGATCTCAGAAGTAGAAAAAATGAGGAGCAAAGCTAGAGGAATCAGGAGAAGAATGGCAAAATTTGTCTCATGAGATTGCTGGAACTGTGGTATAGACAAGATAATACAGGGAATCAGAGTGTGCAGTGATATGGAGTGAGTGAATGTGAGATCTGGTCATGAGAGTAGTACCAATTGCATTTTCCTAATTTTAGTTTAATTACTGTAATGATGATAAGGGATATTGACACTGAGGAGGAAATTGTGAGATTTTTCACCTTGCATTCAGAAAAGCTGATGATAGGAGCTGATGTGCGTCCTTCACTTGCAGTAGTAATTACGAGGTAAGAGAGCCTAGTTCTGAGGCACCCTTCTTTCCTAGGTGATAGGAAGATGTTAAGCTTGGTAATAGCCAAGATGGATGATGTGTTTAAAGCTTTTAAAAAACTTTTATGTTTTCTTCAAGTCTTAGTTTAAAGACTTCTTTAGTCTTTTAACTAATTGCGAAGAGCTTTAAGTTGCCGAGTCATAAACAGGCCTTACAGCTTGTGAGTCCATTAAATGAATGGAGTTCACTGAACCCTTCAGAGATGATCTACCATGCAGAGAACCTGAAGGAACCTTTTGCCGGATGCATGATTTGTTCTGCAGATAATGAGGTTTAGGCTGTTTAAAATAAGCTCAAATTTCACTTGTCACATACATTCTGATAGTGGAACTAAAGTTGTGCAATGTTTTTGTTTTTAAAACATGGTGTCAGTCTGACAGAAGTGATTGCTGTTCATGCTATGACTCTGCTGATTCAGTTAGTCATTTAACTGATACCCTGCTCTAGCAGTTCATAGTTGAAATTGTTTTCATAACAGTGCAAAGCTCAGCTCAGCCACTCCCCACTTCATTAGACAATGCCTGTCCAAAGCTTTTGGTTGTGGTCCCTATACTTGCTGTAAGGTGTAATCCAGTTGCATGATCCATCTTTTTTGTTTTTCTTGCTGTTTCTGTGTACAATTTCTCTTTCCCTGCCCCCCCCCCTTTTTTTTTAATGATCTGTTTGCTGATAAGATCGCTTCAGTGTGCAAGCAGTTGCAAAATGAGATTGACATCTTTTGACTTGCAGATGGGGATTCCCCATACGAGCAGGAAAGCTGAAAATGGTACTGTAGCTCTTGTTTTTAGTATTAGTCTATTTTTTTTAACTCTCCTTCCTTTGCCCACCCCTCCCTGCCCCACTTCTTTCTCCTGCTGTCTTTGAAGGGTAGGTAAGATTAGATTTCAGATGAGCATTTAGCAGTGATTCTTCTGGTAACTGTTACCTTGTATTGTGTGACCCTTCTGGGATTTTAGCTTTCAAGAAGTTAGACTTTTCAGTCTTAATAATTTTGGTTTGCATGCAGTGGGATGCTCATTTCATACTCTCTGTTACCAGAACAGATTGTAGAAAGTTTTGGATCTTCTTTTACCCTTCCTTAGAACTGAGGCCATGCATCTTGCTTGTTAGGTTGTCTTTTTTTTTTTTTTCTTCTGCTAAACATTTCCTCCTCCTGTTAACTTCTATTTACGTTTTTTTTTCCTTGTACTATGTGGCTTGACTCACTTCCCCCTCCTCTCTGCTGAACTCTTTAAATTCAGCAGTCATTTTAATGCATATGAGGCCTCTTGATCACTCTTGTCTGAATTCTTTAATATATTCCTGTTTAGATACGCTACTGTAAGCAGCAATGTCTGGGAAGTGTTTAGGGTTTTAAGTGTGGTATTCAGGAGGAAGAGTGACGTCTCAAATTTCTTTTGATGTTTTGAGATTTACATGCAGATCAGTTTTCAGAGCTGGTAGTGACATTAATGTAAATATACAATATTGGGATAAATTTGGAGCAGTGCATCTTTTTCTTGAGGGACCCTGGCCCCTTTTTGATAACCTGAAGCTTGCTAGGCAGAACAAAATCTTCCTAAGCTGGAGAACCATGCCCCTCCTGTACCCTAGAATCCAGCTTTGTGTGTAATTTATGCAGCAGAAACTTACTCTGATTTTAGAATACCAAATAATTTTTCTTAGTTGACACAAGATCAGGAGGCTGAAGCATTTGATCTGAAACCTCTTGTAGAGGCCTTGTTTGCAGCTGTCACATTCTCTGTTACTGATTTCTGGTGCAACTCCCCAGTGCTTGAGCTCAAACTTGGCTCATTCAGTTCCGCATGTAGATCTCCTTAGAAGCATGAAGCTTAAAGGAACTGGGAACTGTAAAGATTATATTTAAGTTTTTTGGAAGTTTTTTAATTCTGAAAGTGATCTGTCTTCCTTTCCATTCACAGAAGAGCTCCGGGAAATGTTCTTACCTGATAAGGGGATTTCTTTAGTCATATCTTGTATTCTAAACTTAAATTACTGAAAGGGGTGTCAGCCAGATATTCCTGGTTGTTGGGATGTGAAAGCTATCCCTTTTTTGATGATTTTTTTGTGTCTTGGAAATACTATATGGGTTTTTCCATGTTCATTAAGATGGGAAACCTGCTCTCCAGTGTACATTGCAGGATTTAATAAGTGCAGGTGTCAAAGCTGTTAACATGGTGATATTAAATGTACTTCATGGTACCTGCATAACCAGTTAAACATGGCTTCTTGAGGTTTTATTTTTATGAGTGTTTGTTTAAAGTGAGGAGAGTGCCGATGGAAGGGATGGTAACTGATGTTCTTGTATGCCCCTCCTTATCCCCCCTTCCTTTCAGTTACACTGCTGGTGGTGCTATCCATATTGATGGTGTCCCTTAGCAATAGTCTGTAAATATTTTGCCTCATGTGCAGTGACAGCCCTTAAATCAAATGGAGGAGAGAGAGGCAGAATACTTTGAACATAATCTATGACTGACTATTAATGTGAGTTACCATCTGGAAAACTGATGCAAAGCAGCTGCAGCTTTTGTCATCTGACAGGGTTGTACAGCTCTCCTCTTTCAGTGCAGAAATGGACTTCCTTGTTTGAGCTCCTGCATGGGCTTCAAGGTGCAAATTTCCGAAGTGACAACCACCAAGTTGCACATAGTCCATCCTCTAAAGAGCACTTCCCACCTGACTCATTCTCTATGCTTTTGGTTTACCTTTTTGTCTGTAGAAAGCTTGCAGCAGAGGCAAAGATGTGATTAAATTTCTGAAATCAGGATGGTGTGATCTTTGAATTTATGTTCCTGTATTTACTGCTTAGGAAATCATGGCAGTCATTATGAGAAGGTATCTCCTGATTTGGGAAACAAAGAACTTTTACTGTAGCCTTTATATGTAAATGGCTATTTAATATATAAATACAGTGTGTATCCATTTCTTTTGTTCATGTACTTAACCTAACATCCAGAAAAAGTAGCTTTAGAATTAGAGGAGGAAGTATGCATATCATTCTTAATAAATTCAGTTCATTGTGTAGAATCGTTGTAAAGTTAAAATATTTTTCAGATGCCCTTTAGAAAGGTGAGATGGAACACATCGTAATAAAGTTCTCCCTGTCTGGATGTAGCATTTCTTTAATATACTGCTGTTGCAGCATTTCTTTTGTGTGTGGGTGTACTGTTTCTGTGACATGCAAAACAAAGAATGTGGACTTTGTGGTGACACTCTTTAATGTGAACTTGAACAAAACATGTAGCAATCTCTTAATTCCTTGGGCATTGTATTTTCTCTAAACAGGGATACTTATTCCTTCAAAGCTGTGTATATTAAAAAGGATACTGGTTTATTTAGTGGAGTTGGATTGGGTTTGCATGCAAGGTTTTGGTAGCAGGGGAGATACAGGGATGGCTTCTGTGAGAAGCTGCCAGTGATGGTGGTAGTGTCTCTGGGATTATGTATTTTAAGAGGGGGAAAAAGTTACTGCACAGGAGCAATTGCAGCTGGAGAGGTGAGCGAGAGTATGTGAGAGAAACAGCCCTGCAGACACCCAGGTCAGTGCAGAAGGAGGGGCAGGAGGTGTTCAGGTGCCAGGGCAGATTCCCCTGCAGCCCCTGGTGCAGCCCGTGATGAGGCAGCTGTGCCCCTGCAGCCCAGGGAGGTCCATGGGGGAGCAGAGATCCACCTGCAACCCCTGGAGGACCCCACACTGGAGCAGGTGGATGTGCAAGGGAGGCTGTGACCCCCCTGGGAGGCCTTTGCTGGAGCAGGCTCCTGGCAGGACCTGTGGCCCCATGGAAGGAGGAGCCCATGCTGGAGCAGGTTTGCTGGCAGGACTTGTGACCCCATGGGGCACCACACTGGAGCAGGCTGTGCCTGAGGGTCTGCACTGCATGGAAAAGGACCCACACTGGGGCAGTTTGTGAAGAACTGCAGCCCCTTTGCAGGACTCAGCATTGGAGAAATTTGTGGAGTACTGTCTGCTGTGAGAGGGACCTCACACTGGAGCAGGGGAAGAGTGAGAGGAGTTGCCCCCCTCCCTCGAGGAGGAATGTGTGGCAGAGGTGACATTTGATGAACTGACCACAATCCCCGTCCCGCTGTGTCACTCAGGGGGAGGAAGTAGAGAAGAATAGGAGTGAAGTTAAGCCTGGGAAGAAGGGAGGGACAGGGGGAAGATGATTTTTAACATGTAGTTTTTGTTTCTCGTTACCTTACTCTACTTTTGATTGGTAATAATTTTTTTCTCCCCAAATTGAGTGTGTTTTGCCCATGACAGTAAATGATACTGCATATGATCTCTCTTTGTCCTTACCTCAACCCATGAGCCTTTTGTTGTATTTTCTGTCCCCTGTCCAGCTGAGGAGGGGAGTCCTAGAGTGGCTTTGGTGGGCACCTAATGTCCAGCCAGGGTCAACTTGCTACAAGAGTAAGAAATAACTTGATAGTAATAAAGACTTCTTTTTTTCCCCTCAGGCAGTAGAGCTTGAAAACTAAGGACTGAACCTAGCTCTTACTGGACTTCCATAGCTGATTCCTACTGTACTTGGATTTATTTTTTTTTTAACCCTGGTAGGGAGTATTTTAAAACTCTCTTTAGTCTGTGACCAGTTATTTCCTGAGCAGTGTATTTCTTTGTCAAAATCATGTAAAGTAAAAGTGTGTGTTTTGATAGGTGGGACAAGCTTAATGAAAACATAGATATCTTTCTTTTTTGCCCTGGGATACAAATTATTTCCAACGGTTGGCTTTTAGTTTTAGTATCTTTAGAGGTATGTAAGGGCCTAGGAAGGCTGTGTATCTGGGCTACATTATTTCCATGGAGGCTCATTTCATCCTGTTCCCTCAGCAGCTCAAGAAGCTTTTTTTATTTTTCTTTTTTATTAGGAGTAGTCTTGGTGGAAGCTAACTGCAGAATATTCTGTGGACATGGAAAGCTTATCATAAACATCTTTCTACACCTTTTACTACTTTGTGATCCTGTTGCGCTATAAATGAAATGGAGACCAGTAGTAGCTTCTACTGGTAAACTTCAAAAAAACTGTACAAGAGCATTCCAGGTTTTCATAACTTCAGCAGAACAAGTTTTTCTTGTTTTCCCTTGCCAGTGTCACTCACGGCTTGTTTATTCTATGACATGTAGGTTGTAAATTGCTTAATGTTGGAGGTATTAATTTTAAAGCAGGATTTTTGTGAGGAATGTTCATGTTTCTGGACGTTCCTGAGGAGAATAATCTGCAGAATTTTGTTTGAGCATTGTGTTTGAATTCTGCAAGCCAGACTTGCAGTAGAAAATACTTATTAATACTCATAAGGTGAAGACATTTGAACTGAGAATTAAGCTCAAGTGTTAATCCGTGGAATAACTCTCATTTCAACATAGGGTTTTTTTTTAATGTGCAAAGATTTTTTGTTAAATTTCAATATTTATTTCTGCTTTTTTTTTTTTAAGCTGAACTACTGGCTATTGTTTATCTATTCTGTGAGCTTTAAGGGAGGAAACCGGAAAATCTGTACATTCAAATTGAGCTTCTAACTGTTTTTTACTTGCCTCAGGCTCTACACTGGTTTTGTTACAATACTGTGATTTCTAAAAGGGAAAGTTAACTCCAAATTTCTCTCAGCTGCATTTACACTATATTTGCAATCCCTTAAGATACGATTTGCTTGTGACTGTTGCTGGGGATGTTACAGAACACATTCCTTGTTTCTTTTGTCGGGAAGGTTTCACCATTGACTCTAATGGCTTTGTAGATGTGAAAATAAACTAGAGGCTCTTTAAAAGATTCTCTGTCCTTATGTGTTGCTTCTGACGAAACTGGAGGATTCATTGGCCTGTGATGCTTTTTATGAGCTGGCAGTAAAGGATTCTTTCAGTCTTTTTTTCTCCTCTTTCAGCAAGACTCAACATTTGTATATGCTCTTCAATCTTGCTTTGATTTGTAAGTGATAGCAGAAGTCAAGTGTGCCTCTTAACCATACAAAAATGTTGAGATAAAATCTAGGTCTTCCCATGATAATTGTAATTCTGGCTGAGCTGAACATTCAGCACAGGTTATAAATCAAGCCTGGCGTTACTGCCTACTAGCTGAGTGTCTGCTTTCAGAGTGTTACATTAACTCCTGTTGTACAATTTACCCAATTTCATACTCAAGGTGCAGGGGATTTACAAGTTAGAGATTCCTTTTTGGGGAGAAACAGGTTGGAAGAGGAAGATTTATGTCTGTTTAACCTATTCCTAGAAAGGCTTGTGTTGCTTAGGAAAGCTTGTTTGGTTTCCATGGTCTGCTATACACATAAATCTGCTTTGTCATCTATCCCTTCCCACAGAGGTGTTAGGGAGGCTGTTCTTGGACATGACTATTTCAGTCACTTAGAATTAAGACATCCTGTAAGTGCAGCTACCTTATTATGTTTGTGCCAGTATAGTTTCTGTTCTCTCCCCTCTGCTTATCGTGATCTGTGGAGAGGCAACAGACGTATCTCAATTACCATCTCTTTTGGTTTTTATTTGACTTACTTCTCAAGACTCTCCCTAAAATACATTCTTTGCTTCACCCTTACAATTGCGAGGGTTTAAGTTCTGTATCCTTATTAGAATGCTCCTAAGAGGAAAGATATGAATGCTGTGGAATCATTGTTAGAGCATTCATTTATGTGGATTATTGTCAGCTCTTTGCACTTTTATAAATATGCTTCCTGAGTAGTTTAGTTAGGGGTCATTCTACATTGCCTTCTAGAATTGAGGGCTTTCTTTGGTTTGGTTCTGAAATATTTCTGATTTGTTAGTAGTGAACACACTCGCTGCTTCTATTTTATGTGAATGCTTAAGGAAGAGTAATTGAATTTCTTTGCTTCCACTTGGAGTTTATAATGCAAGTACCATGAATAAAACATCAGGGCTGTCTCTCCGCTGTATTACTGAAGCATAACATTATGTAGAAGCTTGAAATCAGATTTCCTCTTTCCCTGTGGAGGTTAAAAAGCCCAGTAAACTCTTGGAGCAGGTATTGGCTTCAGGCCAGGAAACTAGGCATGAAGTGCTGCCTGCAGTGCATATAAGCCTAGTGAAGTCTGACTTCTCTAAATGCCTGGCCTCATAAGTGAATCTCAACTTGGCTTGCAAAGATGGCTGCTTGAAATTATGAATTCCTCTAGGTCTAGTATTTTACATGCAGAAAGCATGCCTAAAGGCTCTGCTTTTCTTGGGATTTAAAAACCTGGAGTGACATAACAAGAAAGTAAATGAATGAGGAGACTGCTCAGGTAAGCTGTTGCTGATTGTAGGTAAGCAAGGGAAGCACTAGTGAATTAAATCTGCTGTGTGAATACAGCACGTTTCTTGCTTTTATTAATTATATCTGACTGCTATTAATGCGCTAGCCTGTGAATGTAATATAAAAGATTTTTCAGCTGACAGATTAAGCCATCTTTCCCAGGTATTTGCAAAAGCCTTTAAGTTCAGAGTATGTATGGATAGTTATGAGGTTTTCAGTGTAGATGTGCACCCAAGAAAATGCAACCTGTACTCTTTTTTTCCCCAATTCTTACATAATGCATGCATTTCCAATTTCAAGAAATGAGCTGGCTGCAGATGCAAAATAAGAGCAGAAGATATAGGAGTAAGCAAAAATTACTATACAGTTAACTTGCTGGCTTGTTGCATACAGCTACAACATAACAGAAACAAAACTTTTCTGAGTTAAAGAAGCTTATGTTGGATTACGCAACAGATAAATATTAGCTTTTCATATTGTAAGTACTGGGATTTCCTTGTAACTCCTCCTCTATATCCTCTTAATAGAGCTTGCATAAGAGTAATAGGAAACATGTATGTGACAATTAGTTTTCTGTTCTTGCTTAATTGTGAAATATTTGCATTTCAGCTCAAATCAAAGACAAAGTTAAAGAAAGGGAAAAGAAGCAAAAAGAAAAGAAGAAGCACAAAATAATGAATGAAATAAAGAAAGAAAATGGAGAGATCAAATTACTGCAGAAAGGTAGGTTCAAACTATGTAGTAGTTTTTCATTCTAGTGCTAAAAGTATTTGTGATTGGATACTTTGTTTTAATACTGTGTTTTTCATTTAACTTATGCCATTTTTCCTGGTTAATTGGTACAAAAGTTGCAAATTAAATCATAATTGTATATGGTAATTTTTTAGTCAGCTGTGCTAGGTACTGGAAATTAAAAATAAAACTCTCATCACAGTGTTGCATATTCAATAGTAGTAATAGGAAAGACCAGTACTTCAAGGAACAATATTAGTTATTCTTCAATAACTGCTGACAAGATGCAGGTTATCATTTTATATATTGGGGAGAAGAAAAATGAATGCATGTTATATTTCATGTCTAACATTAATTGTACAAGACTGAGTAATTAAGGAGTTATAATTCAAGAACTTTGTCAAATACTAAGCAGTTGTATGCAACATGCAGTCTTAATTTTGGCTAATTTCTTCAACTTTGTTTTTTCTGTAATGAAAAGTAGTTAAGGTTATGTTCTCATGTGCCTTGTACGTCCACTAAATCTTAGAACTGTACAGTAGGTGAGGTTGGAAGGGATCTAGTCCAACTGCTTCGAGTATGATCAACTACGTTCAGATTAGATATATGGAAGATTTTTTTATAATGGTGATGGTAAGAGACTGGAACAGGTTGCCCAGAGAGGTGCCAGATATCCCATCCCTGGCAGCATTAAAGGTCAGGTCAAGGACTGGGCTCTGAGCAACCAGATCTAATTGAAGATATTCCTGCTTATTGCAGTGGGTTAGACTAGGTGGTCTTCAAAGGTCCATTCCAGCACAAACTACGTGTCTATTGTATGGTCTGTAAAGAAGGGCAGATACTGCTGGGACTGGAGAAGAGGAGGCTCAAGGGGAATCTCATCAGCGTGTGTAAAAACCTGATAAAAGGGAATGAAGAATGTCATCAGCCTGTGCTTCACGAGTTTATTCCTTCCAGGTGCAGGGTTTTGCCCACCCCTCTGTTAACTTCACAAGTCTGCTAAGTTGGCCCATTTCTATAGCCTCTCGAGGTCCCTCTCAGTGGCAGTGCAACTCTGTAGTGCATCAGCTCCTCCTTCCAGTTTTGTATCAGCTGCAGCTTGCTGAGGGTGTGCTCTGTCCCATGATGCCATTAATGGAGATGCCGAACAATACTGACACAAGATACCAAGGTCTGGATTACTCCACTAGCAACTCTTTCCAGCTGGACTTTGTGGTGCTGCTCACAACCCTTTGAGCACAGCAGTTAAGCCAGTACTTGAACCACCTTACTCTTCACTTAGGTTATGCTGCATCAGATTTTCTGTGAGGGTGTTACTTATTTGAGTAGACCAAATACTTTTTTAATTGGTTATTTTCAGACTCTGCTTTTGAAGTTAGAAACAAATTCCTTATATGTTTTTCTGTTACCTTGTCTGCTGTAGGATTTCATTTACAAACCAGAAACTGAAACCCTCAAATCAAAACTTGAACTTCAGAATGTTCGTATGAGGTCAGAGGCACAGAACCCTATAATTACTACATCACATATTACACTCTACACACAAATAACTCTATTAATAACAATGACAGCTTAAAACCTGTGTTGATCAGATCTCAGGGTATTGCTTTGAACGTGAGGATTGTGTAAGCTGGTGACTTCCTGTGAAAAGGACAGGTGTGACTTGTCTTTGCTGAACGTGGAAGGAAGTCGGTGGTTGAGGTATTGGGCAACACTTAACTGCCACAACAGTGGGTTCTTTAGGCTTTGTTTGAGTAACAGCCCTTTTTTACACTGGGTCCTGTTTCTGTTGCCATTCAGCAGATGAGGTGCAATCTGCAAAGACAGCAAGTTGTCTTACACTGATCTAATAAATGATACCTAATGGGGCTATTGAGCCTAAAATGGTGCTTTATTTTCAGGTTAATGTAAAAGTGCATATGCCCTGTATCTCTGCTGAGAAGCAAGATAGGTTATTTTCACAGTGAACAGTGCTACAAGTGCATTAGATGCTTTACCCCTAATTTCATTTGACTTACCACTCAAGTATATTTTAGGTTTTCTTTAAGGTGTTGGCTGCTAAATGTTTTGTAGAGGCTGTGTTTGGTTTGCCAGTATCCTGCAAAATTGATTCTTATTTCAGGGAAAGAAGGGAGTGAGTCAGGAGAGCAGACAGTTATTTAGACCAGACAGATCGTCTCCATAGGGTTTGTATCCTGTTCAGAATGACAGCTTGGTGACTTCTGTGGGCCTCTGAAATCTGACTGGATGTGCTTATATGTGCTGTGAGGTTTGTATAACATTTCCTGAGCTGTCCTGCTGATCTAACTTTACATCCTGGTCAAGAGAGAGCAGAGGAAGAAGTGCTTTATGATGCAGCTTGTATGTATCAGTGGTTAGTGTCTCTGTGACCTTTTCAAATATTAACTCTTTATCTAAGGGTGGTGGCTTCTTTCTGTGTAACAAAAGTTAAGTTTCAAGCCCTATTGTATTGAGCTCAGGATTTACTCAGGAACAAAGTTTTGGAGTGAATCTGCTTTCCATTTCTTTGGGTTTTTGCTTTTGTGGTTGTTTTTTCTATTTTTTTCGTGTGTGTTCAGAGACCAACAATACAGTGCCCAAAGACAGCTTATTTCCTTCTTCTAGGTATTAGATCTATATCTTGTTGTAAAATGTTGCTCTGACCATCTGTTTGTGACTGACTTTGATTGAGGGGGTGGAGGTAACAGCCTACGTGACTTCAGACAGCTAAACTGGTTGTCCAAGGTCAAAGGTGCTTAGTTATTGAAGAGGTCAGTACTGACGGCCTTTTGAGGGAGAGCTGGTGCATAAGCCTAATTTTGGTGCTCTAAGCTGAATGTGGAAGAGTTTATTTATACTAGGAGGCTCTGGGTTGTGAGCTGTTCATCTGCCTAAACTTGGGTTGGCATTCTGTTGAAAGCAGTGATAAAACTTGGCCATGTTGAGAAGGGCGATTCTTAAAAAGGGTTTTTCTGCTGTGCTTGAGGCTGCTAAAGGAAATGAGGCTTTTTCAGAGAGTCTGATGGCTTTTCTTATGAACCTAGAATGAAGGTTTTTTCATTGTCCTTTTGCACTTAAAGATGTGTTCTCTGTAGATAAGGCTATGGAATTGCCTCTGTGTCTCTCTATGTGGAAGGAAGAGCTCAGTTTTCAGACAAAAGCTGCTTGGCACATGCATATTGCTAAAAATTCCGAAACTCTAAGTGATTTAAACTTATTTTTAAGAAAAATCTGCATTGTAAATAGGTACCTTCTAGAAATTGAGTGTTCCATGCAAAAAATTTGCACCGATGTGATGTGACAAAATTACTGGAGGTCCTGCAAAAAGGAAAATGATTAATAGGCTTGTTTGTAAACAGTCCCATTTCTGTTTTTCATTTCAGAAAAAAAAGTCAGTCTTGTTTTTCTGATTATTTATATCCAAGCACAGCAACTCCTAAAAATGCAGTAGGAGAAAGTCTTAGTATGTGTTTCTGCAAGATTAAATGCCTTGCTTTATTGAATGCCGAAATCCAGGAAAGAACTGAAAATGAACATTTCATTTGCTGGTATGAACATACGTAATACAAATTGTTTTCTAAAGCTCTTTAAAAATTATTCTTCTGGAAGAAATGACATTTAATTGTACATTCTTATGAACCTTTAAAATTTTTTATAGATGGGTTTTGCACATGAGTAATTATAAAATCAGTATATTGAACATGAGATGTGAGTCTTTGTGTATCTTTAGGGAAAATGTTCAAGTGTTTGTATGTGATGCACTTCAGTTGAGGGAATAAGACTGAGATAAGAGTGCAGGGCACACAATCCACCACACTGATTTGTCTGTGATACTGAGTTTGCTCCACAGGCCTTATGCACCAAGTTACTAACTTTTACCAATAAAATATATGAGTAGAGGGTAAAACACAGATGTCAAATAGGATGGAGCAAGTGGCAACGGGAGGAAGAGCTGTGCTGGAAAACTTTGAAGTGCGTTCTGCTGGAGCTGGGGATCCGGAGCTTGAAGCAAAGACTTCTGGTACATCAATGAAAAGTGAAAATGTTAAATTTTGGTGACTGGGCTCTCCTAAAGTAAGGAAGTGAAAACTGATTTTAATTACTGGCTGCTGTTAAAAATGTTTGTGCCTTCCTGCTACCAGCTGTCAGCTAGAAAACTGGGGGAAACAAACAACTTAGTGTTATTAATTTTTGGGTTTTGTTTTGAAATGTCTAAAGTGCCCCCCTAATAATTTTGGCTGATCTTAAAGTTGAGAAACAATTGCTTTGGTTGAAACAACTGAAAAAAGTATTTGACTTCATGGCCTCTTTTTATTTAAAATTTCAGATCAAATGATCAAACACAACAAATAGACAAAACACAACATAAAATAAACTTCAGGTAATGTCTGACTTCTTGCAAAAACTTACATTTGGAAGGTGTCTGTAATTAACTAACCAGAGTTTAGGCTGTCTAGCATCACTTTCAATTACAAGTACATGTCGTCTTGTAATAATGGAGCAGTGGCTTATTTGCTTAAAATTTGAACAGTTTTGAGTATCAGTCCTTAGCAGTAAGTCCCTTGTCATTCACAGTGACAGGGATATTGTGGCACCACAAAAAAATAAAGTGTGCTGAGTTATCTAGAAAGAGCTACCATTCCTATAGATGTGTGCATGTGAGAATTATTCTTCTATTTATGGTACGTAAGGCCTGGTGCCTAGAAGATGGTTAAAAGTTGTTTAGCAGTAGTTCTGATACTGCTCAGTATGTGCATGCATGAACAGAATGAACATAACTTCCATTCTTCTGATTTCTTGAATGATATGGTGCAAATTTTTTGCAGATACTGCTCAACCAAATAACAGCAGAAGCTGTTCTTTTTTTTTTTTTACGGTCCAGTAAAGGGTGAGCTCTGTCTGCTTTTTAACAACAGATCAAGGAGAAAGTTCCTGTAAATGTGAATGCTGAGGGTTTTTCTACCCACCCCTGTGCCTGTTATTTCTCATTCTTGGGGTCCTAAAGCAGTTTTCTGAGTCACATTAAATAAAACGTTTTCAATACAATTGAAAATTGTTAACTTCTGTCTCATGCTTCCAAACCATGTGGTGGAAAAAGCTTTTTGTTTGTAGGTGGTTCAGTACCTGTTGTGTCTAAATGGATCTCAGGACAGACATGTAGAGACAAAGATGCTATGCACTTCAAAATGGGTGAAATTAGATTCCAAGAGTCATATGTATGTATGTACACACCTGTATTGTGTGTACTAGTAAAGACTCTCTGAAACACCTGTCTTGAAAGTTTTGGGCTGTGAGTGTGTGCCTCAGCAGCAAGAGGTGAATCCAGTTAGCTTGCATCAAGTACTGCGCTGCTGTTCCCAAATCTGGCTTAAAGTAGTTTAGATATCTCAGCCTTATGTTGGGATCTTTATTTAAACTTTTGGATTGCTTATTTATGTTTTCACCAAATTCTCTATGTCTGCTCTGGGGCAACTCGATTACTGCCCTAGAGAGATGTGGAAAGCTGCTGTTCTTTTTTGGTGTCTGTTAGCCAAGTGTCTAAGCAGCGTTACTGGTTTTGGAAGAAGTGCATTTTACTTCAACGTATTTTGATTTATGCATCAAAAGAGTGACTGAATGAGTGTATTTCTGCTCTTCTCTACAGCTAATGTAGAAGAAGAAAAAGAAGAAAGTATTTATTGGGCATTGCTGATAGCAATTCCAGTATTCCAGCAAGCTAACTCCTTTTGCTCTTGAAGTATTTGCAGCTTCTGAGCAGCTTTAAACGTCTACTTCAGAGTGGATCTTTGAAATTCATCAGAGCAGAAACCTTAGGCTAGAAATGTGCTTCCTTCTCTATCTGTCACATTCTATTCAAGCTTTACTGAGAAATATTATTTACTTCTAGAAACTGGTTTTTCATTTTGTTTGTATTCTTCAGGAGAACTGTCTGTATGCTGACACAATGGAACATAAATACTCTAAAATTGGGCATATGCAGGTGTCAAAGCAATATGGAGAGCAAGCACCACCCTCACTCATTTAAGAGGACAGATGGAGGAAATTGTAGACTGATCCGTATTACAGTTAAATGAACTAAAATTTTACCTTTAAAAGGTAATCTTTGTTAAATTTAAAAGTTCAAGTGTTTGGGTTACAAAAATTTCTATTAAGGTTTGCTAGGAAATTGATCCTGTCTCATATATGTGGTGGGACTTTTTTTTTTTTACCGTTAAAAATTCAGCTTTTTTCAGTGCTGGGGTGGACAGAGAACATGTGGGGGGACAGGGTAGCTAAGCAGGCCGGGTGATTTGCTGCCCTGATGAGGGGTGAGTTCTGGTACCTCTTGTGTCCTGCTCCCAGTGGTCTGTATGCTTTAGTTCCTGTCTGACAGTGCTGTGAACCAGTTCACTAAACCAGCAGCAGAGTGAATGGTTTTCTGCTGAGCCACTAAGTTACTGTGCAAGAGATGAGCATCAGTCAGTAGCAGCAGTGGTGCAGGAACATGTGCCAGGAGCAGCGACAGATGAGAGTGGGGACTCAGATCATCTGGCATTGAGCACATACATGGCTCAGCTGTATCATATCCATTTGAAGGCTGAACTAATAATTAAGAATGTCACTTTTTTTCAGTCTTCCAATATACAATTTAATTTTTAAATGTTTTTTTTCTTTGCAATATGGTGTATGAAGTATCTAAAAGTAGTTTTCTGTATGTGTGTCATTTGCTGCCAGTGGGGAAATGGAGTTTTTGACAGAACTTGTCTTGTGTATGCAGTAGCAAAACTCGTGCGAATTTAAAAAAGGCTCAAAACAACTAAGCAGTTTTTGAAGTTACGTTACCTAAGTCCTGCTTGAAGTGGTTTTAGATAACTGAGTTTTACTCTTGTTGGTATGCAATTTTTTTCAAAGTCTTTAATTCTAGTAGTGTTTTGAAAAAAACCCCATTTGGAATCATTTTCATCTTCTTATTTCTGTGTTTTAAGGTTTTTTTTCCACTTCAGTGGTATCAGTAGCTCAGATCCTTGAAGAAGGGATTCATGTTTTGTCTCCCAAGGATAGACACTTAACATTTTTCTCTCTTTTAGTTGCAGGTAGCAGTTCAGGGGACCGTGCTACCTTCCATCATAGATCTCCTGGTGTTTTTTTTTGTTATACAACCTTTTGTTATTTCAGTGATTGTTGCTCTCTTGGTTTCCAAGTGTTTCAGAATTAAAACTTATCTCAGTTCCATCCTTTGTGTATATAGAGACCCAGAAAGTTCTGTAGAAGAGAGTTGTGCTCAGAAGTGAGAGGCTGCAAGCAAATATTTATTCTGTTCCAAATTGTGTGCATCATTTTTGCATTAGTGTGATTTCAGAAAGTGTGCAGTGATGAATTGTAATACTTGATATATATGTAAATGGCATAGCCCTTTTATCTTGTGGTCAGAAGTAAAAACTGTCTATATTGAAATCAGTGTATTTGAAGCTGAGCAGAAAATTTCTTTTATATGCCTGGAAAAGAATTACTTTAATTGTCTGGTTAAAAACCTTTATCTCTTCTGAAGGTTTTGTAGAGATGGTGTGAAAACAAACAGAGGGAATGATAAATGTTCTTCACTTAAAAAATGTCTTAGTGTAATTCCTTCTAAGGTTTTAAGTGCTTCCATAAATGTATACCAAATTAAATAAAATGTACTTTTACAACTGGTTTTGAAGACAAACCTTTTTGGATATGTTCATGTGAACTTTGTGTAATTGGAGATTGATTTACATTCCATCTGTGTTGTTTCTGTCTCAAAGGCACCACTACTCTCAAGACCAAGGCTGTGCTCTTTTGAGTGGTGCTCACTTACGATTAGAATAAATCAACTGTTTCAGTTGGAAGGGACCTACAGTGATCATCCAGTTCAGCTGCATGATAACTTCAAGAGTTAAACCATGTTGTTAAGGGAATTGTCCAAATGCCTCTTAAACACTGACTGCCTTGGGGCATTGACCACCTCTAGAAGGAGGCCTGTTTTGTTTAATAGTGGAAATTTTTTGTTTATTTGGTTGGTTTTTAAAATTTTATTGCATAGCTGCATCCTTGACATACATTAAGTGATGGATTAAAGAAACAGCCACCAAATTTACAGGAGCGGTTGATTGAAATTGATTGTTAGTAAAACTTCTCAGAAGATCAAATCAAATGGAATGGGACAGATTGAAAGGGGAAATCAGATCATCTTCCTTCTTGTACTGTAGGAATGGAAGCCGGTAGTTTTTGTTGTTTTGCACAGATACAGATTCATACCCATCTTTTATACAAGTATTTTATATTTCAGCTAGTAATGATGGAATGTAATTTAATAGCTGGATGTTCAGCAAGAACATATAGATGCTGATCTTCAGTTGTCTTAGGATTTTCTTTGGTGATTACAGGCATACTCAAGTAGGAGAGAGCAATTTGGCTCTTAGCACAGCAGATAGTTTTCTTCCTTTGAAGTTTGTTGCCATTTATATTACTGTGATTGAACCCCAGTGAATATAAGTTTCCATCCTTTCCCTTGCCATACATGAAGTCCCAGATCTGAGTGACTAGTTTCAACAAAAATCTGAGCTCCATTTAAAAACAAGTGAAGTCGTTTGCCAGATAACTGCTGCTTCCCCCTGCAGCACCTTGCCTCCAGCATTTGGTGCTATAATTCCATAGTTTGTATATTCAGACTAATATAATATCTGCAGAATGCTTGACTTCTTTGTGATATCCATCAGTGTAGCAAAAAATTTTCATTTTTAGGGTGAAACAACTTTTAAATGCTAACTTAAAGCATTTTTAAGAGTTTGCAATACCTGTATACTTGTGGATGCTTTCTGGTTATGTATTCCTGCAGTCAGGAGGACGGCAAAAATGTCTGAGTCTGTATTTTGAGATTTCAAAACCTGCAATATGTAACTTCCCACTGTCATAAACCATTTCATTGTTTTTATTTCCCCCTGACTGGAGCTGGTGCCATAATGACACCATTACAATACCCCAGAACGTGAGCAGTAGGTGATTTTTGTCAGGTGATGACATTTCACTGAAGTACCCTGCCACCCTGCATGAATTATTTTCAGGATTCTTCTAAGGTTGAGGTACTTAGTTGTTGTACATGTGTTGCTGCTCTTCCTGGTCTTTTCATGCCCGCTAGACTTAAAGACTCTGGTCTTTCAGAAAGGACGTATTAACAAAGAAGTGGTGAATATTGCATCTACCAGATGAAGCAGTCCTGTTGCAGAGGCTTGATGCTGGGTTTACGCCTAAGAAAGGACAGACTTACACGAGGATACTCTGCCTTTTGGCAGCTGAACTTAGCTAAAAGTGAAATTGTGTTCAGAGTGTGTGCCATGTTAAATCTGATTCTGAGTGAAGGGAGTCTTTTTAGTTATTAACTGTGTGGATTAGGTTAAGAAATCCTAGAGCCCATTTCCTTATTTGGGCTAAATAAGAAATGAGGTGACCTCAGGGCACTTCTTCCCCTTTCTGTGAGAAAGTAGAATCCAGGGAGATAACTAACACTGCCTCCACTTCAGGAATCCCAGAGGTTTTTAGCTGCTGTTACAAACCTTAAGAGGCTCAGAGACAAATGTCTTAATTGCTTTTTCTCCTTTCCAGTATCTGCATCTTCCATGTCCAACTTCTTAATTATCAGCAAGAATTTGTGATTCCATGCACCAACAGTTGTGGTCCTGCCCCCAATCCCCCTTTTTTTTTTTTGTGTTTTTAAAGGGCACTTGTGAGTTACTTGGGCTGAGGATGGAAAGCTGAAAATAGTCTACTGCAGCATAGTAGTAGAGACTGGCTAACTTAACTGTTGTGAATTTCAGGTTACTTAGTTTTGCAATGAAATACCCAATTTTTAAACTTCTAAGCTTCTGCTTTTGGACATGCTGGTCTTGAATTGCTAGGTGTGAATATAATTTTGTGCTGAAACATACCCACAAACTTCATTTTACTATGTGCTAAATCATTTTGACTGCTTGATCTTAGGGCAGTGTAGTGCTAGAAATTTTTTTGGCTACCACTTCTGTTACTTGCAAAAAAATACCCCTCACTTGTTTAGAACAAGTGAGAACATTTACCTTGGGAATCACTTGAATATGTTATCCCCCAATGAGTAATTTCTGCCTTTAGAACATAACAGTTTGTTTTTGCTTCAGCTTGCACATTATGTGAACTTGAAGCTAGTTTCTGTTTTGTGAACATTTTCTGTAATGTGTTTTTGTTTTAATTTTATTTATTTTTTAATATGTATGGGGTCAGTTTTTAGGTATTCCCACATGTACTTCTTCAACAAAGTTTATCTAGTTTGAGTGAAAAGCCTATCAGACAAGGTCAGTTCTGGCAGTGGCATCTCTTGGACAGCAGCTTGCTGCTGCAGGTTCATATCCAGGGATGGTTTGTAATTCCCTTGTTTGGTAGTGTTGGAGAGCTGTCCTGTGATGTCTCTGGACTTTTGGGACAGTAACTGCTAATGACCAGTTAAAGGGAGTGATGGACTGTGACTCATCATGAAAGCAGCCTTGGGAGACTTGGTTTATTGTGATGTCTTTTCCTTGTTGTCTCAGCTTATTTATCAGTTGTAATATGACCATGGCAGGTGTCTCTTACCCTCCTCACTTCTGGTAATATACGCAATTTTGACCCTTGCTTTTGGTCTCTGGTCTTTGTGTGCCATGGTGAGGGTTTTGGTGACTTTGAATCCCAATCTTTAAATACATATTTTGTATAAAAACATTCTTATTTTTTTCTTAACTCTCCACAGGTGGGAAGGAGAAACCAAAAACCAATGCAGAAGAGCTACAGATTAAAAAGGTTAAGAAGAAAAAGAAAAAGAAACATAAAGAGAATGAGAAGAGGAAGCGTCCAAAAATGTACAGCAAATCCATTCAGACCATCTGCTCAGGATTGGTTTCTGATATTGAGGATCAGGAAGCCAAAGGCATCATAGATGATCATCTTAAGGATTTCAGTGGGAAAAATATGGATCCCAAGAAGGACTGTGAGTCCAAGATACCAGAGAACAGTGAGTTTCCATTTGTCTCGTTAAAGGAGCCACGGGTTCAAAATAAACTCAAAAGGTTGGACACATTGGAGTTCAAACAGCTGATTCATATTGAGCACCAGCCTAACGGAGGTGCATCAGTTATCCATGCCTACAGTAATGAACTCTCCCACTTGTCTCCTGTGGAGATGGAGAGATTTGCAGAAGAGTTTGTGGGTCTGGTGTTTAGTGAAAATGAAAACTGTGCAGCTTACTATGTAATGGGTATTGTTCATGGGGCAGCTACTTATTTACCTGACTTTTTAGACTACTTTTCATTTAATTTTCCCAATTCACCAGTGAAAATGGAGATTTTGGGAAAGAAAGATATAGAGACAACGACTATGTCAAATTTTCATGCTCAGGTAAGAGGTTATGCATTTTACTTTCTAGTCATATAATTGTTTCAAACAACTGTGAATGGATTTTTTTTTTTAGAGTAGTTGCTATTAGCTGTGCTATGTGGATGACACAGAAACAAGGGATTTCTTTAAGTCAGTTCTGCAGCACTGAAGATGAGAAGAGACATAAAATTGTTAACTGAGACATAAAATTGGATTTTTGGGAGGAGGGGAAGTGTTCGCATGCTTGTGTATGTAGGTTTCTTTGGATTTGTGTCTGTAGCTGAAGTTTAACCATGAGTTTTGGAGTGTTAAAATGGTTTAGCTGTGGTTTTCTGGGTGTCTGAACTGTGGATTATCTGTATGAACTTTGTCATAAAACTGGAATGCTTTAATACAATGTTATACATGAAAACTTGCGTAGGGCTCAGTTAAATTAGCTGCTTTTGTAGTTTGAGTTTTCTAAATCCATCCTTAAAGGAGAACTTGGAGGTTAATGTGACTACTGATTTGGTCCTTAGCCCTTTGCATTTCTCCTCACTTGTTTGGATTCTCTGGAAAGCTCTTAAGTTAAATGGCAGACTGACTGGCAGCTTTTGAGTATTTTTTTTATTTTAAATTTTTTGGAGAGAAATGACTGTATACTCTCTTAACAACAGCTACTGATTAAACATCACCTCCGCTGTTTATTATCTTGCTGTAGAAAATATATTTCTGTTGCACAGAAATTATTTATAGTACTGGTTTTCAGGAAGAAAAAAATCTGTCCGATTTTTACCTTGATGATGAGGTTATTGCAAAAAGCCTCTACAGTGAGTATGAAACGACTTATGAAGAAACTCAATCCTGTTTTTAATTGTATCAACTTTATCTCACAATTACCCTTTTAACTCCCTTATTTGTGTATTTAGATGTTGTATGGATCAGCTTTAAACTGTTTTAGTCTTTACTTTTGAGACAATTGCAAAGAGTTCAAATGTAAGTTACACTGTCATCTTTTTCATGAAAAACATGGTTTTTTTTCCTTTGGCTGCATAAACATTTGTGTAGAATACTTGCATGTATTGACAAATTTCAGGTGTGTTATCCACAAAGACATGCAGAACTAAAATGTTGCTGCAAGAGAACATTTGCAGTGCTGGCTGAGAAAATATCTACTGCCATGGAGTATGAATATTCTGTGAACTACAGTCACAGAATATTCATATTCCATGGCAGTAGAAAAACATCCCATGTTTTTCTTGATTATGTAAAACGAATCATTAATAATAAAAATCGTGGAACGTATTATGGGCAGCTTTGCAGAGCTGCTCTGTCTTTGGCCATTTTATATAAGAAAAGCTGGATCTGTCCTTGTAAGTATGTTCCTGAAATCAGGTTGTCTTGGGTAGCATTAACACAGGCATAGCTGTGTGCTAATACCTGCCCTAAAGAAATAGTTAAGAAAAGCCCAGATTTTATCGTTGTGAATTATAATAGAATTATTTTATTAAAAGGATAGATTAAATTGTTTAAAATTAAATTTATTACAAGGATAGATTAACAATAGTAACATCAATATCTGTAGTTAAACCAGTCCTATGTTTGTTGGGGTTGAAATCATAATTCCCCATTTTTGTGTAAGTGAAGGAGGAACAGAGAGAGGCTGTGGTAGATGAAAGAAGCCAAACTGTATTATTACAGTATTCAACTGACCAGCTCCATGGTCTGTCTTCTAAGCTATATTTTACTTGGCTGGAGGTTTCGTTCTGGTTTCTCCTTTTCCTTTCTGTTCTCTCATTTTTTTCCTTAGTTTTCATGGCATTTTATCACTTCTCAATTCGGTTGCTTGACAGAAAATGCTTGTCTCCTTGTATTTTTGCTGACTAAGGGGTATATGGCGTAGAAATAACATGTACAGGCAAACATCAGACTTAAATCATCTTCTGTGCAGCATTCCTGCCTCCTGGAATATTTGTCAGTATCTTGGTTACCTAGTTATTGATTCTATTTTTCCTTATGATTTTCTTATTTTTGTCTTACTTTGGCTGTTTATTTTGTTTTTTTTCATGTGGTCCGCTCCGGTTGAAATGTTTTGTTAGCTTTGTATTCTCTGTTCTGACTTGTTACGATTTGTGCAGATTGAGAACATTCTCCTGTCTCACTAAGTTCTTTGTGGATCTTTTAAAAGGGATTCTAATATCCTGTTGCAATATATTTTGATGAAACTTTAAATGTATTTAGTTTTCTGTTCCTACATTGCCCAAGCTTTGTGCTGTGGTGTTCCTTGTCCTGAGCAGCCTGTGCAATGTCTAGTGGTTGTTGTATAGCATCAGTGGAGGAATGAGTTGTTTTCTGAGGTCTAAGTAGGAAGTTGATTTTATCAAATCTGCTTTGAGCATGTATCTTGGACTTCATCAGCTCTAAGAAGCTTGGGTATTCCTTTGCTAATTTTAACTAAAACACTAAAATGAAGCTCACTTTGGTACAAGAGGTTCTTTAATGGTTTCTCAGAGCTCATGTAGCACACATAATCAGTCTGACAAATGTAAGTATTTAAAAAAATATAAACAAGTATTATAAAAAGGAGAAAGAAGATTGAGCTAAGCTTGAAGTGGAAAGTATTATAGAGTGTTTTATCAGTTTTTGTTTTTCAAGTTGATCCTTTTGGTACTACTTAATCTTCCACCTCCTGTTTTGTAACAGATGTGGGTTTGGGATTTTTTGGTTTTAAGTAATGCATATTTTTAAGTCCTGAGGTTCTGTGACAAGAGGCCAATTTCACAGTAAGTTCTGTTGCTGAGGTCAAAACTGGAGTCCTTCTAAGCTTAGCTGGAAGGTCTGCATCTCTCAAGTAATTTACTCAGTTTACACAGTTGTAGAGTTGAAAACTAACTCCTTTCTGCTTCCTTCCCAATACACCTGTGTCATCAGGAGTAATGTAATTATACTTGTTAGAAGATTATAAGGGACAGAAAAAATTTGTGAGAATATTTACAGCAGGTGCAGGAGAGAGAAATTTGGACCTGGTTCTTTCTAATTAGAATTAGCTTTTAAATTTTGCAGGGAGAGGAATTGGGGAGTTTTTCATCATCTAGCTTGGGCCTATGCCTAAGTACTCCTTAAATTTTTTTTGCGTTAGTGGAACAGCTCTTTGTGAACTGGCTGTAAGGCTTAGTCAGACAGTTTCTGTAACTGGGCTAAATGAAATTAGTCTGGATATCCTTGTAGCCAGTAAGTTAGTCCTCCAGGTGGTGAAAAACTGTCTTGTAGCTCCATCTTCCCTGGGTGCTCTCATTTGTGTAGATGGCAGCAGCTGCATCAGTTACCTGACAGCCATGAATCTTGTCAGGTTCTTATGAGGATTGTAAAGAACATAAATAATCAGCTTTTGCCACCTACTTGTAGCTTACATCACTTCACTTAAGCCATATAGTGCTGTTGAGATAAATGTTAATATTTTGAACTCATTACTTTTTCCTCATGCTGGGCTGAAACCCCGAAGCTCACAGTTGATGTTTAGCTGGAACAATGCTTAGTGCATTGATTTTACTGTCTTGTCCCAGAGGCAATTTCTTAGTACAGGCAATTTCTTATTACAGTAAAATGCTGCACAGTACCCATCAATTTCTCTGCTGCAAGACAAGATGGACTATTTTTAAGCCATATCTGACAAGTCCTTGTGTGATGTGTTTGTGAGAGACCTCAAGGTGATTCCACTCTTTCCAAAGAAATCTGTTGTAAAATCTTTTTTCTTTCTTGTTTGTCCTTTTATCCTTTTATTCTGATCTTTAGTAGACAAGGCAAACCATTTATCCTTTTCTTTCAGTTTTCTCTATATTTGAAGATTGTTTAACAGCTCCTTTTTTCCTCTCCCTAGAGTAAGTAATTTGAGTTATTTCAGTCTGCAATTATGTGCTATACCCTTATTAGTCTTAGTGTTCTCCCTTATGCTCACTTCAGTCATACTTATTTTTTCTTAAAATACAGTACTAAAAATTGGCAGTGTCTGTCTGGTGTATTGATGTCAAGGACTGTGAGAAGATTGCTGCAAGTGTCTTGCAAATGATTATTATTTCCTAATTATCTATTTCTTCCTTTTTCAGAGCAGTTTGTGATCTGCTGTAGCAGCAGCTCCTGCTAATTGTCACTCCCCTTTTCATGTTCATGCAGTTTATTAAATATATATGTGAGTGTAGTTCTTGCTTTTGTTTAAACTGAATTATATCCTTTGCATTCAGACTCCCTCTCCAGTTTCAAGATCTTGTTAATTTTGATCCTTTCCTGTAATGGACTTGCAGTGTTGTGATACCTGTGGGTTTCATGAGCATACACTGTGTTCAAAGGAAGGATCCTTGCTGCCTGCCTAAAAATTAGATAGTTACATGAGCACAGACAAAACTGCCCACAGTTTGCTCTTTCTAGACCATGTTTCTGTAGCAGTTTTTAGAACATAATGCAAATGTCAAGATGTCTACTGGTCCTCTGAAAAAGTCTGTCCAGTCACAGAAAAAAAGGTTAGTTTGACTTGATTTTTTTTTTCACATGACAGTGTTTATTAGTTCTTACTGTTTTATTTTCTAGGTAGTTGGTGGTTGTATCCAGCTAAGTGTTTTTTTCTGGAAATTGGAATTAGGCTAAATAGTCTCTAGCTCCTCTGTCTTACCTTGACACTTGTTTCTTTAAGATGGTGTGTTACCGTCTTCGAGATTGGAAGAACTCATTTTGTGGTTTTGAGTTAGAATCATGGAGTGGTTTATGTTTGTTGGAAGGGACCCTAAAGACCATCTAGTTCCAACCACCTGCCATGGGCAGGGATACCTTCCACTAGACCAGGTTGCTCAGAGCCTCATCCAGCCTGGCCTTGAACACTTCTAGGGATGGGCCATCCATAGCTTTTCTGGGCAACCTGTTCCAGTGTCTCACCACCCTCAGAGCAAAGAAATTCTTTATAATATCTAAACTTGCCTTCTTTCAGTTTAAAGCCATTCCCCCTTGTCCTGTCACTACATGCCCTTGTACACTGTCCTTCTCCAGCTTTCTTGTAGTTCCCTTTAGGTACTTGAAGGTTGCTCTAAGGTCTCCCTGGAGCCTCTTCCCCAGGCTGAACAACTCCAATCTGTCTGTGAAGAGTCTGTCTTCAAAGGAGACGTGCTTCAGCCCTCTCATCATCTTCATGGCCTTCCTCTGGACTTGCTCCAACAGATTGATGCCCTTCCTGTGCTGGGACCCCAGAGCTGGATGCAGCACTGCAGGTGGGGTCTCACCAGAGCAGATGGGCAGAATCTTTGTTTTCAGTAAAATTTGCTTCATGCTTTTAAGCTGGTCAAATGTTTGGTTAGTTATTAAAAAGATGTAAGATTTTTTAGCAACTGTTTGCTGTTATGAGTCCTCCAAAATAAAGCCTACTTTTGTTTTCTCCTTCTGGATGGTGAAAAATTAAATTTTACCTCTGTTAAAGCAACTGTATTGCCCCATTCTCTTTTTTTTAAATCCAGAAAATAAGGATTCTTTTGAAAATTATTCTTAAAAAAGATTCTTTATCTAAAAAATCTTTTAAAAAATCATGTTTTAAAAATTAATCTGTAAGACTACATTCAAGAGACTTTTTGATAGATGATGGCAACATACTGTCTTGAAGCACAAGAAGTTTTCACTTACTGAATACCATCGAACAAAGAATGAGTTTACAGGGAATGACATTAGAAATCTGCAACACATGCTCATTTGTTTTCCACTTAGTTACCTGTCTAGGTTTCTTCTTGATAGTTTCATCCAATAAATATGAGATGACAGTCTTGTACTATTCTTTGTAGTCACATACTCTATATTGACAAAACCCAAACGTAAATAAAGCACTGGAGGTTTGTACTGGCAGCTCGGACAGGATCTGAGACTGACCCTGTCACGGATCTGTGTGAGCTACAAGAGCAACAATAGTTACTTTGCTTTTGCCACGTCATTTTCCATGAAGGTATCCAATTGATGCTATCCTTAATTTTTTATCTATTTTTAAAAATTCTTTGTCAACTGCTTCACTGTTTTTGTGTCACTGGAATTCAGAATAAAAACGAAGTCATTTTGCTTTTAAAAACCTCTGTCCATCCATGGTATTATTTGAGGATTTCAGCTGCAGGATGAAACGTGTCAGGTGGTAAATGAACTACCATGGTAAAAGGATGCTGGTGAAACTAATAATGCATTAAAAATCTTGGGACTGCATTTCCAGAAATTTCCAATTGGGAAATATTATTTGTTGAAATTAGGATTTTAATGACAATTGAGTAATGATAGAACTGTCAAGACATCCCATTCTGATACCAAAACCCTGCTCTAAGAAAGGAAAAAAAGGTAAAGGAAGGAGTATGCGGTACATGCAGTTTAACAGTAAAAAGCGGCCAAACAGGTTAACGAGTATTTGCAAAATCACAGCAATTTTGATGAATATTTGTTCAGTGTTGGTTCCCATTTGAAATTGGAAATACAAGGAAGCATTTAAGGATTTGAAAAAAGTTGGCAAGGAACAGAAAACCATTTGGGCACTTTATTGAAATGTGTCAAATTAGCAGGAATGGTAATGGCCTATTCATGGCTGTAGCATTTGGGATAACACCAACTGTGAAATTAGATGTTTTCCATTCTGAGATACCCATGTGAAAGGGCATTGCTTGTGGCCTTTCGTAGCAAAACCCTCTATTCCGTCAATGTCCTTGCATATTCTTAGGTGATGTAATGTCTTTGGGTTTTTTTGTTGGTCTTTGGTTTCTTTTTGTTTACGGGTTTCTTGAAATTATTTGGGTTCAGTTGGTGGATAATATTTTTGTTGGCTGTTTTTTTTTCTCTGAGGACTGTTTTTCCAGACCTCCTTGGTTTTAAAAGTGAAAAATTGAAATAAATTTAAATCTTTAAATTAATTACAAAATCTCGACTGAAAAAAAACCCCAAACCCTCCACCCAAACCCCACAACAACCCACACCCTACTATATCAAAAATAGGAATTCAGTTGTTACTTGCCCCAGTTTGCATTTTTTAAATTTCTCTCTTGAAATGCATGGTTTCTCTGGATTTTTCCTTCCACTTTGTGACTTATTCAAACACAAAATGGAAACATCTTTAACATATAGTGTCTAAAATATTTCCATTTGTAGGATGATAATGCTCAAATGTATTTTTGGTTATTTTTATGTATGTATGTATGTGTATATTTTCACATTTAGTCTTCAGATTCTTGTTAGACACCAGGACATTTCTGTCAAAATATTTGCTATTGCATTAAAAATCAGTTGAGGCCATGTGAGTCACAGAAGCAGATAATGCTCAAGTTTTACTGATTGTGGATTCAGTGGTGGTTTTATTGTCATAATTTTCCATTACTGTGATGCAAGAGAATGACACAGTCTCCTTTAGTGAGTTATTAGGTGACATACTTCAAATGTAAGCTACATGAGAAGAAAGAAGTTAGGATGTCATATTTATTATTTTATGTTTCTATCTCTTTTACCTGTCTGTGGTATTATACTGCATGTACTTGGTGATTTGTGTGTGTTCATTCCTGACCATGTGCTAGAAGAGCAGCATGTCACTGATTCCTTTTTTTAGTAGGGATTTAAATTGTTCCAGTTTTGAGCAAGTCTGTAAAATTCTAAAAACCTAGTCACACTGTAAGCTGTGAAATTACATCCGTGAAGATTACTTTATAGAAGGTATATATATACATAATACTTCATATATATAATACTTCATTAGAGGTCAGTGCATTATTTAATACATAATTTGATGAGTAAGTACTGGTTTTAGTACATCAATATTGGTTTTGTGTGTTTAGAAATACATAGAGGAATCTATTTCTCTTCCTATGAACAAACCAGCCAAAGGATAGTGACAGTAAAAGGAAGGGAAAATGTTGCTGTTGTCTAATATGCCATTGGTTGTATTTATTTGGTTGTTGTCTTTATTAGGATTAATTTTATGGTTTTCATGGGTCAAAGATCAGTGGGAGGTTTTGGTGCTTTTGTGCTGTTACTTAGTAGCAGTCTAAGTTGGGACTGAGTGAAAATTAGCTAGTTCTCCCCACTAAGAATGACCTCAGCTTTTTGTATGTGCTTGTCTAAGTTTAACCTGATCTAAGGTAGTGTAGTTTAAGCATCAACCTCTGCTCTAAGACTAGAGCTTAGGATGCTACAACCCAGTTCAGAGAAGAGATATGATGGGAGCTGCTTTTCACTGCCCACAGCTGCTTCATCTTTCAAACTCCCTCTTGGTCTTTCTGGCCAGGCATTAGTATTTATGGCCTGTGTCTTTATTTAATTTTTGTTATTTTCTAAAATAGATAAATTTTTTAGGTAATTCCTGGATTAAATTCAGATCAGTTCCCTAGGCTTGCTCCCTGTCCATCTTCAGAGGACCTTATGCTATCAGGAAGGAAGGGAAAAGAGAGAGCAAATCTTCCCTTTTGGTCACCAGCATGGATTTACTTCCTGTTTATACTGGGTCTGGATGGGTTAATTTTCTTTGTGGTCTGTGTTTTGGGTTTGTGATTAAAATTGTTGGTAACACACTGGTGTTTTGGTTATTGCTGAGCATCAGTGGCAGAGTGTCAAGGCTTCTAGGACCCCCCTGGTGAGTAGGCTGGGGTGGGCAAGAATCTGGGAGGCGACATGGTTGGGACAGCTGGTCCCAATTGAGTGGAGGGATATTCTGTGCCATATAACATCATGCTCAGCAAAAAGTCCTGACGGGACTGATGGTTGGCTGGAAGGTGCCTGTTGCTTGGGGACTGCTGGGGCATCAGTCTGCTTGTGGGGCTTGATGAGTGGTGGAAAACACCTCTTGGTGGTTTTTCTTCTTCAGTTTCCTCTTCGCTGAATAAACTGTGTTTATCTGGACCCATACATTTCCTTGCTTTTCCTGTTCTCTCCCATGTTTCACCATTGTGGGAAGTAAGACTACATTCAAGACGTGAGCAGTGAGCAGGCGCTGTAAGAGCAGTATCTGCTGCCTGGGGTTAAGCCACCACAGAGTTCTTAATCACTCAAACATCATTCTGTATTTGCAATGATGTGGTTCTGAATATGGTCCCAGAAGAAACCACTCATCATTTGTAACTTTGACATTATTTTAGCATTTATATTTCTTCTCCTAACCTGGATCTTGAGAAGCGATGGTGTACTGCCTTGTGATCAAGGGAAGGGTGGTTGGCCAGGAGAGCTGGTGGTGAAAGGGGTTGGACAAACAGTGCTTGAAAAAATTGTGTTCATTTTTCAGCTTTAACTTTCAGTGGCATGGTCCTTTTTTGGGAACAAATGAAAAATTTCTTAATTGATCTTTCTTAATGCAAGCATTATGCTGCAGCTAAATACTTTTCTGACTTTATGCTTCATTACCAACACCTAGTGGTATATAAGCCAAATGGGTGGGTTGATCCAGCTGGAAGCTTCACAGCTTTTCCAAGCTTTAAGTTAGTATTTTTAGGAGAATTTTTAGAGTTTTCACTTGGAGTAGTTTCACAACCAGTTTATCATATGCTATATGAATCATAAAATGATTTAGGATGAAAAAGACCTTTAAGACCTTTCTAAGAGTCTAACTGTTAACTTAGTCTTGCCAAATCCATCACTAAACCATGTCCTTAAATTCCACATCTACTTGTCTTTTAAATGCCCCCAGGGATGGTGACTCCATCGTTTCCCTGGGCAGCTCATTCCAGTGCTTGAGAAGCTTTTTGGTGAAGCAATTTTTTTAATATCTAATTTAAACCTCCCTTGGCACAACTTCAGGCCATTTTCTCTCGTCTTATGACTTGTTACTTGGGAGAGTGGTAGTAGGTAGCAGAAAGAAGCACAGCAAAAGGCAGAAAAATGGTTCTCTTTAATCAGGGATGTAGATGAAAACAGCATCTTAATATCCTGGGCTGGAATGGTGGAATACTAAGCTACTTATGTCAGTGGAAGAAACATCCTTTTGCATGTTAGGCTTTTTAATAAAGTGTCACAGATTTGTGGGTGTCTGTAGCTTCAGAAAGGGTTTTAGGTTTCTTCCTTGCTCTTTGTACAAGCTTGTACTTGTACAAGCTCCTGATGCTGTGTGCCAGTGCAGATATAGCTGAGGACTGAGCTGATGCCGATTTAGCAGAAATGAATGTTTTGTGATATTTTATCACAAAATCACCAGCTGTCTCTGCAAAAAGCCTTGCAGGAATGTGTGACTAAGGATTTGAGGAACAGGGGAATATTACTGGACTGTTCTTTTCAGTGTGTCTGTGATGGCTTGCTGTAGCATTAGCTAAGACGCTTTGTAAAATACATTTAGCCATTCCTCCGTTTGCTGGGAGGAATGAGTGATGATCTGAACAGTGTTTGATCTGCATTTCTGGAAAGATCTGGTTACATCAGTTGAGTTTCTCAGAAGGGCACAGTGTTGTTCCATGTTTTATTTTCAGGAACTGCTGTTAATTTTCCTCTGCCATAACTGCTAGGAATGTTAATGGTCTGTTTGGGTGAATACCATAGCTAAACAGTATTTCATTAACTGTTTTTCTTGCACTTTTTTTCTTTTCTTGCTTTGGATGCAGAATGTCTAGAGGTGCCATACAGGAGCCTTACTTGGTGTATGCAGTAATCCATCTGCTCTTTCCTCTGTTCTGATCTCTTCACATTTCATCTCATAATGTCACTGTGTCTTTCAGCCTGTTAAATAGGAAATCGGAAGCTTAAGTGGATGTGATCCTCATCAGTCTCATGCCTGAGTATTTTGGTGATCTCTCACAAAAGATGTGATTGTTGAAAAAATATGTGTTTCTGTTCAAATTTCACAGTAAAAGATTTCTTGTTAGAGGTGAATGTTACAGCTCTTAAAGTTTGAAGGAAGCACAAGATGTGTTAATACAGCACAGCAAAAATTAAGGAGTGACTATCATTGTCTCACTTTTTGTACAAACTCTTTATGAGCCTTGTGTTCACTGTTGTAATTTGCTCCATTTAATGTGCTCACCCAGAGACCATACTGGAGAGGATGATTAGCATAGGAAATGTTAAGAGTTAAATTACTTGTAACTCAGAGTTCTGCCTGTTGCAGGAAAAAGGTAGAAATTCAGCTAGACTTGAGTAATCCAGGTAAGAATCCTTATTGACTAGTTACTGAGCAGAACATGTGTTGATATCTTTTTATAGTTACTGGTTTGGAACGTTATCTTCTTGAAAGGCAATAAATAGTTACTCCAGTTTACCTTCAGGTGTTAAAATAAAATACAAATTGTCATGGATGTTTAATAAGATCTTCTGTCTTTGAGTTTGTAGTAATTGACTTCATAATAATCTTAAGTACGCAGAAGACTGAAGGACTAATGTGAGAAAGCATAAGCATAGAGATTAAAGGTGTGTTCATTGAATGTAGATTTTGCACAGTAGAGGACTTGGTATAATTTTCATTGTCATATTCTACTTGTAGGTAAAAAGAACATACTCTCATGGTACGTATAGAGCTGGCCCAATGAGACAGATCAGCCTGGTTGGAGCAGTTGATGAGGAAGTGGGGGATTACTTCCCTGAATTCCTTGATATGTTGGAAGAATCACCCTTCTTAAAAGTAAGGACAGAAGGGAATGGGCTGGGAGAAGGGGGACAACATGCTGTGTAATGCTGTTATAATAAAGTGAGAGTATGTGATATTGTTTAGATAATTGAGTGTTCCAATACATGTTTTCATCATGAGAGATAAAGGCTGCTTTTAACAAGTTTATAAAAGTAACTCACTTCAAAATTGTGACTTGTATTTCCCATTAGTGTACACTGCCATGGGGAACACTTTCTAGTTTAAAATTAGAGAGTCGTAAAGACAGTGATGATGGTCCCATTATGTGGGTACGTCCAGGAGAACAGATGATCCCTGTGGCTGACATGCCAAAGTCACCTTTCAAAAGGAAGAGGTAAGTTGAATTATTTTAATTTTTTTGTTTTAATTTTTACTGTCTAGCCAAGTAAGGTGCTTGTCCTTTAGTAGAAATTTAAGGTGAAAACTTCAGGAAAATGTGTACACACATGCAATTACTGACATATGTCATGAGACTGGAATTGATACCCCTGTTGTTACATGTGAGTGGATGTGTTAGGACCTCCGGGGAATTTTTGCATAGCTCATTACATTTTTATTTGACCTAAATGTTACTATTTACCTTGTTTGACTCTTGCTCTCGTTGAAGGGATTGTTCATCGCAGTCCTATTGGCTATGATGGAAATGAGATAATTCAGAGAAATTTCTATATCACTGTTACTGTTTTTCTTATGCAGAACTACCAATGAAATAAAAAACTTGCAGTACCTACCTCGAACCAGTGAACCCCGTGAAATGCTGTTTGAAGACCGGACCCGAGCCCATGCGGATCACATAGGACAAGGTTTTGAGCGACAGACCACAGCTGCTGTGGGAGTGTTGAAGGCTGTGCACTGTGGGGAGTGGTAGGTGTTGATTGGCTTCACTTAGATGTCTGAAAAATGTTTGCCTGAATTCCCATTTGTAATTGGGAGGGAGTGCAGAATAGGTTAATCTAGGATTAAAGATTTAATGAAGACTTCATAGTCTGGCTGAGCATTAGGTGTTTGTCTGCCCTCTTCTAGCTTGCATGTGGTTCTGCTGTGTGGTGAAACCAGGAGGGTACCTTGCAGTGACAGTTCAGTAGCTATAATTGAGTTGCTGTAACTGAGGTCATGTTAGATATAAAAACACTTCACAGTTTGTTTTGCTTAAAGTGGTGCATAGAGACCGAGCTGTTACTGCTGCACAGGTGCCCATGGAGACCTTCTGGCAGTTCTTTGTGTTGTCTGGAGATGAGCAGAATTCTTATGCTTCTGCTTCCCAAGTCATGGCTGTTATAACCCTGATTTATTTATGGTAGCTCACCTATGAAGAATCATGTTGGAAGTTGTGTGATATTTTTTGGTGTCTGTCTTTGGAATTCCTGTATGAGATTCAGGAAATGAAATGTGCCTCATTTGAAGCTTGTTTACTTGTTAACCAAATAAAAAGCCCATATGTGGTTATATTGGCTTCCTGGTCCAGATCTAAGAGGCATTTTTCAGGATCTTCAGACCTTGGAGAATGACCTTAGTTTTGGAGGTTACCTTTGCATATGTAAACACTATAAATACCTTTTGCTCTTTGTGTCTGTCTAGCTGTTAGAAGAGTGAATTCCCTTTGGATGAAATTATGTGAATTTGTGTTACAGCGCATGAGTTCATTGACACAGAAAGTAGAATAATTGTCATTGGGGAAGAACTGGATTGTTCAGATGATAATGTTTGTCTCTTGGGCTCTGAGGTTTTCAGTTTCCTTCCTCTTCAGGTCGATGACAGTGGGAGCCTTCAACTTCCTGCTTGGTCTGACTGAGATACTGGGGTGAATTAAGACTGAGAAGGGGTAGCAGGGCAAGAGCTGAGATAACTGTGTAGATCTGAGTATTTTAGACTACGCTTTGCACGTTTGAGAGAGGGACTTGCAAAGGAAGTAAAGAAACCAAACAAAACCCCACTCCCCGAACTTGGATGTCTGTGGAGATTAAGAATTTAAATTTATAGTAATTTAAGTGTGTGGGAGCTTCCCATTCTTGTCCTATAGCTTTATAGCATACTTGAAAGTACTTTGGTTTGGGGAATAAAAAAAAAAATGCCAGCATTTCACTTCAGTGTGAGGACTGAAAATGTATCTTTTAATTCAGAATAAAAAATTTGTGACTGATGTATGGAGAGGAGTATAATGTACAACAAAAGCAACACAATAAAAGTTATGTATTTCAGGCTTGATTTGGCCTAAATGATAATTCCTGCTTTCCCTTTCCACTTTTGTGTAATTTCAAAAAGCCACTTCAGTGTACTTACATGACGAGAACTAATCAGTGGTTATGATAATGAAGCATCATTGATTAACGTAGCACATTAAAATAATTTCAGGTATTAGTTTTGCTGTAATTTGCAATCTGTGAGTGGATTTATTTTAAAGGAAACAACATGAATGGAAGTTTTGAAAAATCTAGTTTTGATTTTTGTTCAGTTTTGTTTGGTTTCTTTTTTTTTAATCTGTTTGAGTAGTTGAACAAACCCAAAAAGCTGGAGATGCTCTGGGGTGATTAAGGCACTATGGCAATAAAAATGCACATGGTCTAGTGATGAGATAACGTCTATAAAAATAATGCTTTCTGTGAGGAGAAAATAAAGAAATTCCTGGGCTGCCTGAACTAAATCCATAAAAATGGATTGAGTGGGCAAAAAAAGCTTTATAAATTGCTGTAGATTGAAATAAAGTAGGATTTATTTCCTAATTGATAGGGATGAATGTTAATGCTAGGTGGGATAAATGGTGTCTTTCAGAACAGACAGGAACAGAACTGTTTAAAGGCTAAAGCAGGTTATGGTGCTAGAGGACAGAAATGGAAACTAAACATAGTATTTTGAAGAAGAAGAAAATTTTTTTTCCTTTCCCAAGTGTGACAGAATCTTGATTTGAGGTATTTTGTAAAATTACTGTATTATGATATTCTTTTTATTGCTTTGAGTATTTCCAATTTACAGAAGAACTCTGACTATTGCTAGCAAACATTTTAAGGATTGCACTGAAATCTGATAAATGCAGGTGTGATCACGCTGATTACTTAATGCCATTTTCATAGGTGATACCAAGTGAGCTTTAGAACTTCTGAAATGCCTGTGAAATTTTAAATTATGGAAGTTTAGAAGATTTTTACATGGGAAATTTGGGTTTTTACAGGGACAGCTAAAGGCGCTTTGTAGCATTGTTGCTGGCAAAATGAACCCTGTGCTTCAGCAAGCAGCTTTCAAGCTTGTGATCTAGAGACTGAAGTTGTGCTTCTCTGTATGGTCATAGGAATTTGTTATATATTGCCAGGGTTTATGCATAGGCCAGAAATATTAATGGTAAAACCTCTAGTCTTGAATCTTGGAAAGTTACAGCAAAAAGAATCCAGTCCTTTTGAAGAAGGATGTTAAGGGGAAGAAATAACTGCCAAAACCAGTTCTAGCAGTTCTCTAGTAGAGGCTTAAATGGGTTTTTCTGAAGTTACCTTACATTCTGTTTTCATTTAATGTCTTTTTGGACATTAACTGAACTTCTGTGCTACAGTTTTGCTTGGGGGGGGGGTACATGATACCCTCTAAATTAAAGGTTTTGCAAAATATTACCTCAAAGTTGTGCTAAAGATAGAATCTGCAAGTGCAGAATTTAAAATTATTTGACAGTATTTTTTCTCAAAAAATACTGCAAAAGGAATGTTGTGTTTTGTGATAGAATTGCAGCACAGAGTTGGTGATACATTCTGTTGAACAGATATATATGAACTGAGACTAGGAATGATAGTGCATAAACCAGAATAGACACTGCTGGGAAAACACATTGATCTGGATTGAAATTCTCTTAGTGTGCGAAATATTCTTTTCAATCAATTTTAATTCTTAACTTCATTTACAAATACTGGTGACTCCAAATGCAAATTCATATTTTAAAAATAAATACCTGCATTATAAAAGGTAGATTAATGTAGTTAATGTTTTTAACACCGCTGATTAGAAGTCTTTCTGAAGCTTTTTGCTCTCAGTGTTTAAATCCTCTTCGGGAGTATATAGATCAAGATATAGAGACATTTTAATCATTGTAAAATTGAAAGTAAAATATGTGGTCTGAAAATTCTCCCTAGCATAGTCTCAGTAGTTGATCTGGGATTTTTTTTTCCTCCAGAAAATAGCCTCAGACTGGTTATTTTTCTTGAGGTCATGACCTAAATAAAATAAACATGTCTTCTGTGTTTAAAAAGCCTGAATGAACTGTACATCATTGCCAGCTTCCTAGAACAGTAATAACAGGACATATATATCTCTTTATGTAAAAATAGGTGTTCATCTTGCTTTTAAAAAACAGCACTTGAACATCTATTAGCTTCTGAAATGTATCAGCTCTGCTGCATCAGCTGCTCCCCAGGCCCCCTAGGTCTGACTTGTACCACGGTTTTGGAGGGGTGGCAGTGGGGTGGGGGATGTACTGGAGGGGTGGCAGGAGCCAGCCCAGCCCTGCAGGTGGGAGAGGCAGGAGGACAGCAGTGGATCATGGTTCTGATCCCTGGTTTCAATCCCTGGATGGATGGGCAGTGCCTGGACGCGCAGCCTGTGCCCACTGCAGGCCGAGAAGGTGCTGCACTCCGTCAGCCCCGGGTGACTCCAGAGGAGGAGGGAAAGAAATCATCAGCCAGGTTCTTTCTGGCTGAGAAACTGTCCTTGCAAAACCACTCCAATGTGAGCTTTATCCTTTATAAATGAAATCTTCGTATCATCACATTTAAATTTTAAAAATCCTTTTAAAATGCAAACATCCCTCAAAAGCAAATACGCGGAGCTTTTTTTTTTACATGTTTTCAGTGAGGAAAAGAGTTTAGGCTTAAGATCAAAAAATGGTAAGGATTGTAGCTGCTTTTGCCTTTTGTTAGCTGATTCTAGATAATGTCTCCAGAGGAACTGTATAAATGCTGTGCATTTCTTTGGGAGAGATGCTTTGGAGCTAGAGATGTTTCTCCTAACACTTTGGAGACAAAGCCTAGTTCAGACTTTGCTCTTGTGTAGCTCTCTCCAGTCAGCATAAATAGGGTTGTATTTTTAAGGGATATTTTGTGGAGGATGCCAGTATTGGCTGATTACTGGCATTGTGGCAGCTTAATGTAGGTTCAGCTTTTACTCCTAACTCTGAGTAAGGTGTTTGAGGCTGAGATGCCGAGCAGTCGTTGCTGTAGTGCTCCCAGACTGCTGCGTGCTCAGGTACCTGATGGGTGCATCATGTTGGAATGCTGACAGAGTTAGCCCAGTGTATCTGGGGCAGCTGTCTTTCAGCATCAAGGCAGACTAGAGGTCAACTAAAAATAGAAATTTAGAATAGTGTGTTTTGTTGGCCTTTTATTGCTGCCACTTTTATTTACTTCCACTTATAAAGAAATTGTAGTTAATTTGTTTAACCAGTTTAATGAGGTTGTGTTTTAGAATTAACTGTTTTGGTCAATGTTTTTCTTTAAAAACATAGGTTATGCTAGAGTTGAGTTTTTTAAGTTAAATGATTTGCTCTATCTTTGCTTGCAGACTTTTTGTTATTTTCTGTAGCATGTTAGTTTCAGCCTCTGACTGTGCATTTCTTACTCTTCTGTAGGTCTGAACAGCCTCGTATAACCAAAGATGTAATCTGTTTTCATGCTGAGGACTTCTTGGAGGTAGTTCAGCGAATGCAGTTAGACTTGCATGAGCCTCCACTCTCACAGGTAAGCACGCTAAGAACTAATGGTCAGTGTCCTCTGAGTACTAAGTCAGAGTTTTCACCTTTCCCCCACCTTTTCCCTGCAGTGTGTCCAGTGGGTTGATGATGCAAAACTTAATCAGCTGCGAAGGGAAGGCATTCGATATGCCAGAATCCAGTTATTTGATAATGACATTTATTTCATACCAAGGAATGTTGTGCACCAGTTCAAAACAGTTTCAGCTGTGTGTAGTTTGGCTTGGCACATCCGGCTCAAGCTCTATCATTCAGAGGAAGAACTCTCTCAAAACACAAGTACTGTGGAAGCAGGGACCTCTGCAGACCCCAAGTCTTCGGTTGTTGGACTTCAGACTGACAGAATTTGTACCATGAGCAAAGATACCTCCGAAGACACCAAATTTTCAGATGCTCTGCAGACCAAGTACCTGCAGCAGGAATTTCTGCCCATAAAACATGAACCTCTTCCATCTCTCCGAGTAAAAGAAGAACCCATGAATGTTGATCTTGCTGAAAAGACAGTGACACCTAATGACGTCGGGGGACAGAATGTTCAGGCTAGGCTGGATCATGTTGAGTTGACATCACTGAAGTTGGAAATGGATTCTAAATTTGAACCCGGTAATAAGGACTTACAAGGCAAGTTGGGCTCTGGAGGTCACGTACATCCAGATGATACAAGACAACATAGTTCATCATATCCAAAATTGCATGGACAAAGAGAGGATGACTTTTTGTGCTAAATTTGTATATAGGGTTTTAAATTCCTTTTTAAACTTAATGATGTAATAATGTAAAGATCATAAATTGTGAGGCAAGTTTGTGACTTGTCTTCGCATCTGTTACAGAAGATAGTTATGTAGCTTTGTAACATTCCTCAGTGCCTGTCCATAACTGTGAAGTATCAAAGCACTTAGGGCCAGATGCACTGTAAACACTGCAGGTTTAACATAAAGAGGTCTTTAAATAATTTTGAGTTGTAGGTTTTAGAGTAGAGCTGACATTTAACATATATATTTTTTGTAAGATGAGCCAGAATTCTTTTTGACAATTCCAGGCTTTTCCATAGAGCTTATTTATACCAATTTTTTCATTTTAAATGTGTCAGCACTGTAGTGTAAATATCTTTTTTAAAAATCTTTTTAGTGTGATTTATACTGAAATGTGAGCCGCTTAATAAAGGTTCATAATAACAGATTGGTTTTATTTTTGGGTCTGCAAAAAAATAATTCAGTTCAACTGCCTCTCTTAAGTGGTTATGTTTCTACCTGCACTAATGCATAGGATGCCCTTACACCTTGTGGATGAGGAGCTGTAGCAAACTGAGTTAGAGCTGAGGCATCCAACAAACCCAGATGAGTCAGAAGGCAGAATCAGTCCTCCCTTCACACGACTCCTTATGGGTACTCGTTCCAGGCACTCCCCAAACTCCTGCTGTCAGATATTCATGTGGAACAGGGAGACAAGCTGTCCTCCCTGTCGTGGAGGGCAGTTGGACATGCAGCGGGCTCCAGGAGCGCTACCAGTACCCGCCTGCATCTCTCTAGATGAGCTGGTGCAAGATAGCAAACTCCCTCCTGGGCTTTGCCTCTTGGCCCTGCTCAGGGCACAGTTCAGACAGTTCCATTTCATGTAAAAAAAAACCCAGCCAAAAAAACAACAAACCCACAAAACAAGCCAAAAAAGCAACCACCCCCTCAAATAAAAAACTTATCTGACTACAATTAAAACCAAGAATATTTAAATGGTTACTTACCAAGCTAAAAAGGCCTCAGTTTTGGCAGTGACCTGTAACTCACGGAGACGTACCTGGATTTGAATTGCTCCCTGTGCTGATAGTGCCAGGCAATAAAGAGGCTTGCCAATGTGTGTAGTAGAAAGGTTCTTCATGAGTCACAGCTTGGAAACAAGGTGTTTCATTAAGAAAATAACAGCAGTGTCCAAGTTAACTGTTCTCTTTCCCCACCTATGGAACACTTGAATTCTTTTAAGTTGTGTTCTGAGGGAAGAGGATTTCAAGGCTAGCTAGCATCTGATCTGGTAACTCTATAATTTAACTTATTTATTCTCTGTGTAGTGTTTTCCTGTGTAGTTCAAACACAGCTGAATGATGCATTTCTCTTGGGCAGCTGCACACAGCAGTAAACTGCCCTGCAGCCTGTCCTTCAGCTAAGTAAAACTTCAGATCCAAGGCCTATTATTTCCAAAGCCCTCTGTATCTCTGGTTTTTGTTAGGATTTTTCTGTATAACATTTTTGAAAGTTGTACATCCTTAAGTACCCGGTTTATAAACTCTGATGCACTTAGTGGTCGCTTTGGCTTCATTTGTAGCAATAGAACAATGTGATTTTCAGGCGATGTCCAATTAAACTACCTGAGGTCCTTCTGTTGTAAATGTTTTTTCGCTTATAGGTTGTTGAATTTTAAAATGTTAACTGCATACTCACAGGTGGCACTAATATCAGCTATTTATTAGATGAGTGCCCTGATTGGTGTAATCTAAAATAGGTCTGTCAAGGAATTATTAATTAAATCAATATTTGAATTGCTAAACATTACTCCTACATAGCCATAATTATGTATTAGAGAAGCAATAGAAATGTGAGTGTCTTGGATGTGGCTAATACATCCTTAAGTCTTACTGCTGTTTTCTTTAATGCTGGCTAAGTTTTTCAGCCTCAGGGATCTTGCTTTCCCCTTTGCCATGAGCAAACGATTCATGTGTGATGTGGTAAGTTACTGCTCTAGCAGATTCTGATTTGAAAAAATTAAATTTGTTCATGTAAGAATTTGAGCCTTTCTTATAGTAGGAATGTGGTCTCAGCTCCCTTTGTTTTCTGGATTATCTGGAAATAATGCTTCCACCTGTAATCTCTGGCTTTATGAACATCCATATACAGTTACATGGCCTTCCATTGCTGTTCTCTGTGCTGGCCATGGTACAACAGCAGCAGAGCAGAGCTGCAGGTTGTAGTTTGCACCAAGGACACAGCTCTCCAGGTGGGATAGATGAGGGCTCCAGCTGTAGCAAAACCAGCCTTGCCAGATACTGCTTTTAAAAATGAAAACCGCACAAAACAAACTCCCCAAACTATTTAGTTGACTCAGAATAAAAATCTTGCTGTTATGCATGCGCCCATCATTCATTCTGGTTCAAGTAATTTTTGTAACCTGTCAGATTTTAGTGAAGTGTGGACATGTATCCCCCAGGATAGCTGACAACTTTCTGCAGCACAGGCCCTGTCCAGACTGAAATAATAAATCTTTGAAAATGATTAGCAAATGCACCTTTACACTTAGGAGTAGAACTTTGTTTCCTTTTGGAGACCTGCTCAGTGGTCTTGGCTGATGTGGTCTTTAATTCTGCTCAGGTATCTCTTAGTTCTGAGGTTTTGCTTTTAAAGTGCCCACATCTTCAACCCATTTTTTCTTACCACTTCCAGAATTTTAAGAGATTTTAAAATGTGGCAGTTTTTTTTTTTTTTGCAGTTTTTATGTATTCTTTTGGTTTTTTGAGACAGACCAGATTCTCACTCTAGGCAGAATTCCTTGCAGATAGAATTTGAACCATATTGGGATTATCAATGGCTACCAGACCTACCTTTGCATTTACAGGTGTCTGCAGTCTGGGCTGACTGGCTGCATTACTGTTTGTTTACTTTTCACTTGCTTTTTAAAGAAAAGATTTAAAAGAAGTGTTGTCCTCTCCCTGTGGTATGTTCATTTTAATGAGGTTATCCTTTGAGAGGGGAGTATTTTCTGAGAATTTCACCTCCCAAATTTTTCATTAGTCTGACAAAGGTCTTGCTTCAGTCCTGTGCTATAACCTTTATTCCTGCTGCGTACAACTTCATCTTCAGACTTTTGCTTCAGCAATAAATCTTTCATGTGTTCTGCTGTATTGAAATTAGTCCTTGCTTATTGCTTTTGCCCTTTCTCTGGATTTTGGTGATATATAAATCTTTGTTATTTTGGCTGAAATCTCCAGTGTTTTAGTTGTCTCTCTTGGCCCTTGTTCTTGTGCAGATTGGAGAGATCTGCCCGAGGCCATTGGTGCTGTTCCCATCTCCCTGCACGTGCAGTGGTGTTCCAGTTAATGACATGATGTGCAGAAATTTAGATGTTTTCCTAGATCCTGGTACATATTTGTGTGTAGTAAAGAATCACATTGTTACAGTTGCTACAAGAGCTTTCAAGGGAGTAGCTGCTTTTTTTTCTTTTGATATTACTGGATCTTTTGCATTTCACTGGTGACTGACTTCATGTGTTACATACAAGTGTTACTCAGTGTTGTGTCACCCCCAGCCCTCCAAATGCCTGAAAATTTACTCTGAAAGAACATTTTCATTGCAGGTACTGCTGGCATGCAGATTTTCCCGTCCTTGATACTATAGCAAATATTTCAATACTACTTTAACTGAAATATTAATTCTATCTAGTATTAGAAATAAAGTATTATTTTAGAGGGTGATGATTAATTCTTCATCTGTGAAAGAATTCCTTGGCGATAAATAAAGTTGATTTTAAGTGGATATACATGTGCACAGTAAATAAGTTGGAATTGCAAAAGATGTAGGAAATGGATATCTGAAATAGTAGAATGCTTTGAAAGAGATCTGAACATTAGAGATTTGGAAAATTGAGTAAGTCTTCCAAGAAACACAAGACTGGTATTCATTTGTCAAAATGACTGTTTTCTAATATCTGCATGTGAATAAGATGCTGAATTGACCGAAATAAATCCATGATTTTTCCTTGTTCATTGGCAAAATGAACCGTTGTGAGATAGTACACTGCCACATAACCCTGCTAGGCTGAAAGCTGTACTGATTCTGATCAAGAGATCGAAGAACTCTTCAAGCTTCTCAAGTGTCATTTTATTTATTTTCTTCTAGTGGTCAGGTACGTAGAGAGCCTTGTGTTCAGGCAGTGCAGCGCCTGTACCTTACCCTGGATGTATCCAAGCTGGAAATGGAAAGGACAAATTTTCACTGCTTTGTGCTTTGCTGTGAATGACTGTCGAGAATGTTTTATTTGATTTTGAGTCACTGTGTTCAGCTGATATTTTATTACTTTCTTAAACGGATGAAATGCACTTTAAAATTGTATAGAAGATACTGATACTTTGTGCAGATCCCACTGAATTTGCAGCATATGTGGGAATATTTGGGGAACTGATTCCCATCAGTCACTCATTTCATTTTTCTTAAAATTGCAAGTTATTTTGTATTCTGTTCAGAAGCAGTGATTAACTTCACAAAATTTAGGTTGCTGTTTCTGTTAGAATCATCAGGGATACTGACGTTGCAAATTTAGTGTATTATATTCTAACCACTGTTTTTCTCTGTGCTTTGATGCTGATATTATCTCTGCTTTAAAGCCGTGCTGTACTTGAGTGCCAGCTAAACATTGATCTTCTCTTGTTCTGGTCATGCTGATAGATGAGCCTACTGATGAGGGTGTTAGTCCTAAATAGTCCTTTAATATTTGGTGTACAGTTATCTGATACAAAACATTGATTAAAACAGCAGTTTAAACTTCTATTTTTATCAAGTTTGATTTTTCAATAGCTATTTTGATACTATGTTTTATCATTTTATTTGCCATCCACTGGAATGACGGTGCCATGTTGGGTGCAGCTCAGGCCTGTGTTCTAAGGACTGGGCTTTTTATGGGAGCTTTTTTATCCGGTTGTGTTGAGACAAAGCGGGGCAGTTAGCAAAGAAAGCTGTTCCTGGTGGCTGGAGATAAAAATCTTGAGAATTAGACTGTGTGTGGGAGACTATGTAATTTAAGTCAAGACTGCTAATTCTTTATCCTAAGCATGCAGTAATAACACTCAGGTACTTGCCAATGTGAACTGAAGCAACTGAGAGTTTTAGTTAATCACAGAAATGAAATTTTTAGACTAAAAAACGTCTTTTAGCAGTGATTTCTTTATGAACTTCAGAAGGAACACGGAGAGAAAAATTAACGCAGATGAACTAAGCTCACATTCTCATTGCTTCCTTGTTTCTTGCTCTTATGCTGTTGTTCTGCGATGTAGGGAGACGTTTCTTACATTCGTCTGCTTGGGATGTTGGTTTTATTAGGAAAGGCAGATCAAAGGGAATGGTGTCACTGAGTTGCAGGTTTTCCTGTTCTTTATCCCACCTCAGCACAAGTCCAAGGAGAAAATGCAGAATTTATAGTGAACAATACTCCAGCAGTCCAGCTGTAGAGATTCCTTAAGTTCTCAAAGCCTGATCCTTTTCAGCAGCAAGTTGATACCCAGGCCCATTCAGGTCTACAAGGATCATATGGGAGATGAACTCCATCAAAACCTTAAAAAACAGTAAAGGTACACTGAAAAGGTGAAAACATTATTTTCCCAACTCAGTAGTTGTTTTTACTGCAATCCTAATTAAAAAGTGTGATGTGTTACATGACAGTGCTATGTTTTCCACGCTACTAAATTCAAACGACTTACAGGATGCAGTTATTCAGGAGCTTTATTACTGAAAAGCCATGTTATTTATTCCCAAAATTATATTGAGCTTAAAACAGGGAACACCTGATGTTAAAATTCCATATTTCTGGGAGTCTCATAATCTTCACTTTCAATTCCAGTTTGTGTTACCCAACTTTTAAACTGTGGAAATGTGAAAATTTTCATGAGGTTAGGCAAACATTTTGCTTCTGTACTATGATGCAGATATGTCAGAAACTAATACTGATAATACATATCTCAAATGGTTGTACCTCTGTCCTGTGCTAGTTCAGTCTTTGATACTGCCCTCTGTGCCTGGCAGTGCATTTTGTGTGTGTCTGCACAGTTCTTAGAGCATTCAGGTTAAACTTTGGTATAGGTGGGGATGTACATGTCACAGAACTGCAGTTTTCAAGTAGGAAAAGAACACAAAACTGGATACTCTTCTAAAATGGTGACAACTCAAGAAAAGCAGTATAAATTGGCAATTGAAAATTTTAGTTTCATGACCTTTCACACATGTGCATTGAGTATTTTCAGTAATCGGACAAAAGCAGATACTTGCCTGCAATGCATGCTGAAGTGTTCAAACTTCTACAAATGATGGGAAGAGAGAAATTATGTGGCATATATCTCTCCATGTCCACTATATATCAGTCTAGAGAAATACTTCCAGTTCATTTCAGCAAGCTTTTGAATTGCAGTTTAAAACAAAACTTCTGAAGGCCAAAGTCTCTCCTTTGCCCCCTGTCAGCTGCCGCAGGGAGCTGAGACAACATCCTTGTGCCTGTTTATCGTAAATCTGTGTGAACCATCACTCAGCATGGAGCGCTCCTTTTCCCTGCCACCTTCAGCAAACCTGCTTTTCACTCATTTTATCCTGTTACTGAAGATCAGTTGATAAATTTAGGAAAATGTGTGAAGAGCACTGGTTCCACTTCCAAACTGTGACCAGTGCCTTTGAGAACAGCATAATTATGAACAGATGTAATTAATTCCTGCAGCAGTTTCTGGAAAGGTCACAGTGGGCTGTAGTGTACTTTGTATCATAAATCCTTCTGAATGAAGTTCTGATATGGCAGAGAAGCAGCACTCTGTACAGATCTCAGCACAGTTCAGGTCTGTTAAGTATGATACAAAATACTCAAAAGAGATATGCTCTTGCCCAAGTTTCCCTGTAAGGACAAGAACGTGAAAGCTGAGCACTTCCACCTGTGACACCAGCAAGAAACATCTGCTTCAGCTTTCCAAATCATTTATTTCAAGGTTTGTAAACCTTTAAAAAAAAAAAAAGCCAGAAAGAGAGCCAAACTCACGGCCAAAACTGAAATTGCTGATCTTTTTCTATTGAATTAGAGGCAACAATTAAAAATAGATTTGTAAGGACCATGTGTGATTCTAGTTAATTAGAGATGCCAAACTTTCAGATAATTGTTACATCTGTGGAAGAGAAGGGGTTTATTAAGGGGGCAGAGTCACCATTCATGGCCTATCTTGCTAATAATACACCAAGTTCCAGTGAAGCCAGTTCTTATTGTTCCATCTTTTGTTTTATATTATAATGATCAATTACCATCATCAGCTTGGCTGAGGAAAGCTGCTCTGCTCTTCTGAGCAACACAGGGGTGCTTTGGCATTCTCTGAACAAGGGGGTTTGGACTTTTATTCTGCAAGAATCATCGGATGGGGAAGGCCTATGGGTATTGTTTTATGCTTGGTCCGTACCTATCACAGGTAAGCGTGTGTGTGTGCAGATAAAATCATCTTGTCTGAGGTGCTTAAATGTTTGTTACACAATTGTATCACTGCTCGTTAAGTGGGTCATCAAAGTTTACCTGAATGGGAGGTAGGGCTTTAGACACTCTTCTTTATAAATTCTGAAAGCAGCCATAACAAATTCACAAGGTCTAGATTGCCTGCCATGGAGCGGCATTCCATTCCAGGCAGGGGCTCAATGGGCCTGGTTCCCATTTGCAGCAGGGAACCGAGTGGGATGTGCAGATGAAGCCTGTTCTCTCCATCCCACACACAGGTACCCATGGCATGTGCACGTGTGTGCTCACTCTCGCAGCTCCTGTAGTCAGCAGCTCTGAGAGCATGTTCTGAGATGAATGTACTCTTTCCGCTCTCCCCACAGCTCATCCTAATTACAGGTTTACTTGAAAAATCACTCAAGACTGAAGGAAGTCAGTTCTGCCCAGGAACCTTGTGAGTGGGCAAAAAGTCTCAAACACAGAGCAAGGTCCTTCCATTAAGTATTTTTCAGAACTACACAATACATCGCTCCACCTCCTAAAAACAACTGTTCCTGCTAGGCACTCCCCATAAATTATCTGATGCACATAACTTGGGGCTGGCTACATGGGTTTGCTTAGTAAAAGCTGATGTGTTATTATAATAAAAATAAAGGGATTATAAATATTTTGCATTTTTTAAACAACAGTTACGGTTTAGAATTCTTATGTCTTTGTCTTTTCCTGGTTTCTCCTTTAGCAAGGTAGGGCAGTCAACCACTCTGAAGTAAATATGACTTAAATTCATTTTAAAGATCATTTGTTACCTGATACTCTGAATTGAGATTCATTGCCTTAGAATGTTTCTTAGATAAAGCTCTTTCAGCAGTCTACCACACTATGGTTCCTCTGTATTTTTACCCACATCTGTGTGATTGAACAGCAAGAGTAAATCCAAACACTTCAGGAAGAATTTTTTTCCACAGACAAGTACAGTTGAATGTACATAATTAAAATTTTATTAGTGAGACACTTTGGCCTAGGCATGTCCTGTTACCCAAGACTGTTTTTCATTCACTTCATGTTCTTCAGTCTCTAGGAACTGTAAATGGACCAGTACTTTGAGCATGCATGTTACTAATGTCCCAGCTGACTGCTACATTTGAATTTGGTGCTACTGTATCTCCTGGAAGAGCACTTGAGTCCACAAAACACACTAGTAGTTCCAGTTCTTTCCTGACGTCCTATTCACTTGTTACCTGAAAAAGGTCATTTACTCACATCTGAGTTTGCCAGTGCTCCATGAAGCCAAGGCTTCACCCCCAAAAATTTAATATCCTTGGGCATTAAAAACTGTCTAGTTCAAGTACCACTTTGGGCAGGTATAAATGCAGTACTGAACTCACCCTGTAGTTTCAGTCCCTTGCAGCACTGGTGATTTCTCACTTGGAAAGGAATCACCATTGTCTCCCTCTTCTCTGAATCTCAGGACTGCTGGCACAGCTCAGCTACCAGCTGTGTTCCCTAAGGTTAACCTGCTGGTTACAGGCTATTTCAGCAGCTTAGAAAACAGTGCTTATTTTTAGACTGGTAATGGAAAATGGAATCTCTCTGTCCAAAAAAAAAAAAAAAAAAAAAAAAAAAAAAAAAGTGTATTACTTTATTCTTTTTCTTGCTTTTATTTGGCTGCTGTCAGTTGTTACTGATTTTTAAAGCAAATTTAGCTCCTTACAGAAATTACTGTTAACTGGTTATTTCTTGACTTGCAGCATAAGTAGCAGAAAATGTTAGTCCTCTTTCCTAGGATTACTCAGTGTGCTGAATACTCTGGGTAGAACATTTGTGGTTTCTTTGAGAAGGTCTTCTACCTGCATGTGAAGAACCTGTATCTTATTCCATGTAACAAATAATAGTAATCATATTAGAACAGCTTATGTTGAACAAATACTTTTATTTACAAGAGCATATGTGAGTTTTAAAATAAAAAAAACCAGAACAAGTCTACTTTCAGTCTTCAGCCTGCTTTAGCTTAAGTCTCCAGCTGGACTCATTTGGCTTTCTAGTTTGAAGATCAAATTTGTGGCAAAATGGTACTAATCTAGTAATTTGGTGCCAATCTTGGCACTGAAAACCAAACTTGGCATAGCTTAGTCTCTTCGTACATAGAAGATATTGTACCCAAGTTCAACCATGCCCCCGATGAGCAGGGCCCAGAGCGGGATGAACACATAGGCCAGTTTCATGGTGGTGAATCGCTGCAGCTTCGCACACAGGGCGAGGCAGAAGGCCAATTTCAGCAGCATTGCAATGAGGTACCAGACTTTCTTCTTCATGTTATGGGAGCCATTGCGAGGGTCAAAGCCAGACTTGCACCGTCCAGCCATTTTTACAATTAACATAACTAGAAGAATTGTATCAAATATCCACACTGGAATAAAAATGAGGAACCAGTTCCACGGTGCTTTCTCATCCAACTTTAGCACCAGCATGATGAGGAAGAGTAATGTAAAAAGCCATGTCAGCAGCACTCTTTGCGCCAGGGACATTCTCATTTAAACAGCTTTGAGAGGAAGTCCTTCGCTGTCAGCAACAACCTAACAAAACAAAAGGGGGAGGGAAGGCATCAAAAGATGGCACTACACCACTGTTAGGCATATCCCATAAAGGAGACCAGTCCCTTGCTCTTGCTTTCCCACTCCTGACCTCACCCACATACTGCTTCCTAGCATTTCTTTCATAACTACCATGCTCAGCGGAACAGTGTTTGTTCCAGTCCACCACTGCCTTGAAGTGCCTTAAGTCAGCTGTGTAACTGCCTTAATCTAAATTTGTTCTGTGAAACAAACGGTACTTTAATCCTAAACAAGCTGTCAGACTAATTTAGGGATTTTTGAATGCTAAGAATATGTTTAGATCCATTTTCCACCAGTACTGAGGCACTCATAGTTAACACTTGAAAACAAAACATAACAATTCCCTCTCTGTAACAAAATAACCATAGTAAAATGTGAACCAGTACAAAGGAGCACAAAAACCCTCGGAGAGATCCTGCAGTCTGCAGAGCTGCAGCTGAAGTAACCTGGGCTCAAACTGAGCCAGTGAGCACTGCCCAGCTTTCTGTCAGCCAGCAATCTTGAAATTACTAAAAGCTACAGATAACGTTTGCTTTCTGGCAGGTATCTCAAGTATTCAGACACTGGCTGTCAGGTTATTGGCTGGGTAGGATATTTAAATTTCTCTGTAGTCATGACGAAAGAAAAACAAGACAAATGCATCTTCTACTGCAGTCATGAAAGTTAAGTTTTTATATTCCTAACTGGAAAGTTTTTACCACTGTATCTGCGAAAAGCCTGTCACTAAAAGTGTAAAAAACAGAAGTGCAAAGGACTATGATTTTCCTGTAGATTTCATGCTACAAAAATGAATAATGAAGTTTTACCAGTGAAATGGTGCAGAAATAGGTATTTTAGTTATTTTAAAAAATTGAGTTTAATAATTTAATAATTCCCTTTAGAGCACTAATGGTCTTTCATCTGAAATAAGAAAATGAGCTTTGATTTGTTCCAGATTACAAAAATCAAATATTTGAATTACTGAAAGTGAGATGTGTTCTGAAGCATCTAGTCCTCAGCACCACATGCTGAGGGAAGGACAAGAGCTGCTTCCCCTCTGTGCCCTCAGTGCCCCTGCCCACGAGCTGCTGCTGCTTCCTCTGTGTTATTATAAATACTCACAACATCACCTGATCACAGCTGCTAAACTCACCCAACAAGCAGAAATCTACTGCCAACTTTTTAACTGGGATAGTTTTTTGCCAGATTAGGAAGTTGAACAAATTCTGTGCTCAGGTAAGCTTTGCAACTTGAAGGAAGGAGGTAAAAGTTGCTGTCTCAACCGGTTATGAGATGACCTGCTACGTTACAGCGAGGGGATAACAATTTTGTGCATCACTAAAATCATCCTACAGTTTAAATCTGTGTCTTCTGATACACAACAGATCTACTATTTTGTTCAATCTGTGTTTGAAGTTTGAATGGACTTGATTTACTGGATAGCAGTAGGGTTTCTTGTAAGGAAAAGATGCAGTTTTGCCTAAAATAATCTAAATTGCAGTTGCTCTCAGTGCATCTGCTCTTTGTGTTGGGGTTGACACTTGTGTGACCCAAAGCAGGCCAGTTCCCTGAGCTGATCTAGGGAAAAAAAAAGTTTAAAATAGGATTTTGTAATTTTACTTTTCACAATCTCAGTTCTGCTCAGATCACCAAAGGATCTGCTGAAAGCCAGTTCCTGACAGGGTGGACCCAAACCCCTCACCCTTCTCTTCCTTAGGGAAGAGGTGAAGGTCAGAAGCAGCACTGGAGAGTTAAGGGGACAAAAAAATTGGAGAAGGTTTAGATAGCATTGTTTTGCTCTTGTTACAGAAACAAACCTAAACCAGCTGGCAGGGGCAGGGGATTACAGAACAATTACTATGTCCAGCCTAAAGCATTTCGAGTATTTTGAAAACACTTCCAATATTCTCAAGTGCAAGTCTGCAGCTAAAGTGAAGAGTCATGATCTGAAATGAAGTTTCAACATTCTTTTCATGAGAATGTTTTTCAAAACCAGTTCTAGAAATCAATGCTACAAACACTGCAGGAGGGAGAGTCTCTTATTAGCAAACTGGAGAAAGCAGAAACGAAAGAAACAGACTGGAAACTTGGGTCTGAAAGGAAAAAAGAAATTCAACACTCTTACAAGTATCAGGTTATCAGATAGTCAAAGAAGGTGCTATCACCTGTCTCTGGAGGAAACACAAAGCTACTGAAGATGTATTACATGGGGCTACTCAATTTGAAGGTTGCTCACTTGAAAATACTTTCAGTTTCCTAAGAACCACTTTGCAACGACTGTAAAAAATAGGCAGAAAATTCACCATGGGAAGAAGTTATGCTGCCTTTCTCTGACCTAACAGATGTTACTGCCAGATTGGGCAGGACTGCAAGGCTCCGGTCAGTTTTAGAGGCATTTTTAGATGAAAACTGAAGAAAATCCAAGTGTACTTTCGAGATCTTAGAGTCCAAGTAAAGAAAGCTACCAGATTTTAAAGGCTGACAGCTGGGTATAGAGCTGACATAACAATGAAGGGTTTGATTACATGGAGCATTTTATTATCTCATGATGCAAGAAAGATGATGGGGAGATTCTTCGCTAGAGCCCAGCTATCCCAGTAAGATGGGTGACACTGGGAAAAGGATGCAGCTGTGCTACAAGTCTGAACTGGGTCTTCAGTGAGAACACTGAAGGGATGTCAGAGTGTGAAAATAAAAAAGCTCTTGACTCCTATTATAGGACCTACGTAATTAGGGAGTGAAAATTTTCAGTGATGAGAAACTATCCAAGGAACATCACTGACCTTGGTGGGATGATCTGCATGACGAGGATATTATGACAGCTAATTCTCTCCTTTTTAGAAGAAAAAAAATAAAGAGGATGGCAACTTACACATGACACTCAGCTCAGTAGTAACGATAACATAAACCTATACATTTAAAACTTGAACATCGCCTAAAAAAGTCTTAAAATTCATATTATGCTGAAACCATATTAAACAGAATCCCAGTTCGATTGAATACCGTTTTAGAGACTATTCCGAACGTATGAGTAATTTAATATTCATAAAGAAATACTGCGGTAGGCCCGGTTTAAAACCCCATTTAAACACAGCTTTGTATTCACAAACTCGACCCCTCCCTCGGCCTCACGGCCTTGTCCCACCAGGCCCCGCTTCCCCGACCGTGCCGGAGGCCTCCGAGGCCGAAGCCCCCCTCGTTCCCCGTCACCTACCGCAGATCCCGGCGCATCCCCCGGTCCGCGGGGCCCGCGCTCAGCTGACGGGGCGCCGGGCCCTCCCCGCCCGCTCCGCCTCAAGGAACCGCCCGCCTCCCCCACCCGCCCCGCGCCTGCTACTGGCCAGCGGGGACGCGCATCCTGCCGTCCTCTATTGTCATTGGGCGACAGCGACGTCGCTCAAGTTAATCCCGCCTTCCCCCTCTCAGCCGTCGGTGACGCCCCTCGAGCTCGGGCCGCCCCTTCTGGCCATCAGCGGCTCAGCCTGGAGCCCCGCCCCCGCCGCCGATTGGTGATGGGGCTGTCTAGCACAGCGGCCCCGCCCCAGACCGACACCTGTCTGTCAAGCGCAGCCCCGCCTCCCTCGCGCTTTCG
>VXAZ01001116.1:4565467-4612698 GCA_013399875.1 Gymnorhina tibicen
CCCCCCCCCTTTTCCACCCTAAAACAGTGGCAACCTGACTACAGTTTATTTCAGCTTGGGAATCCAAGTGTTAGGTAACTTCGCATCACTTAAAGTTTCTGCTGTCGCATTCATTTTCTTGGTGTTTAATTTGTTGTCTTTTCTGTGAGAAACAAAGAAGCTGGGGAAAATTTATTCCACTAGAACTGTCCAGGTGTATGGGTGTTTGTTACTTTTACTTCTGTTTTTCATACCTAGCCTCTGAGTGCGTGTTACTCGGGTGTATCAGATTCAGTGAAACTTTGAGTCCATAGTGTCAAGCTCTGTGCTTGGTATTTTACCTTTTAGTGCTTTTACATATTATTGGTCACTTGAAAAGTAATGCTGCCGAGTCTTGCATTTTGTTCCAAATTTGCCAGTGTCTTATCCATCTGTCATATAATTAAGTGGAAAAAGTAATTAACTGGAAAACCTGACTTGTTGAAAATACTTTAATTAATGTTCTGAAATTCTTTGTGATGAAATGTTCCTACAGAAAATACAGCTGGTCTTACAGTTTGGACACACGAGTTCTCTAATAGGAATGAGACTACATACAGTGTGTCATCAGTAATTTGTCTGCTTATATCTTCCTGTTGATGATGTTAAACAGATGGTGGTATCTGTTTTATCAGGGAGAAGTGCATCACTTGAAATAACCTGTTAATCCTAGTAAGTGAATCCTAATATCTTCAGTTGCACTTTGAGTGGTCAGTAAGTGGCAGAAGGATGTATTTCTGTTACATACATTAGTGCTTGGCATCAGACTTTCTGTTTCCCTGGGGCTAAGAGGCTAAAATTGTTCTGTGAATAAATCTCTGGGTTATAAATAGCTGTATGCATTTGGCTATTTTTGTAGTTCTGAAGATTTTGGTGATCTTCTTTGATTTGCCTCTTTACTTGTGACTCCCTGGAAAGGATAATCCTTTTCTCAGAAGTCTTATTTCTGTTCCAGTAAGGTGTTTATGAATGTATGTACGCACATCACCTCGACGGACTCCACTGTACAGTACTTGCAAGCAACTTTCATTTCTGAAGGTGAAGGTTGAGAACAGTGCTTGGAACTTGTGTGTTTTAAGATCCCAATCCATGTTTGAAGTGGAATGTTTGTGCAGTTAAATGTTCTGTTGCTATGTTTTAATGCCAATGTATGTTTTTATTCTGGATAGAACTATTCCAAAGGATAAAACGTGAGCCTGAGTCACCAGAAAAAGAATTCGGAAACCTAGTTGATTTAATTCAATGCTTATACTCTAATTTTTTTCCTCTTGTGTTGTGTGGAATGTGACATACAAATAAGTTGTCAGTAATTGTTGGGAACTCCGTGGAGCATTTCAAGTATTCTGGTAGTACTGGACTTCTCCCAAAGCAGAGTTAACTCATCTTGTCTCAAAAAGTTGTTCCCAGCTGTATCCATAGCTGCCAGGCATTGGTGTGAATTTTGGGAGAAATCAGAGTCCTGTAGGTTTTGAAATAGGAAACAGAGTATTGGTGTGTATTAGAAGGGGGACATAGGTGCCTTAAAGAATTCCAGTCAACCTCATTTGAGGCAGTTGACCAGGCAGTGAGGGGTGGAGCGGCTCTTGGAGTTGAACAATGCTGTTCCTGTCACAGCTGGCAGGGGTCACTGGAAAGCAGTGGACGTTGTTTCTTTCCTAATTCTCCAGTTACATATACTGTCTTCCCTGGCTTTTTCTATGTATCTATCTTCTACTTATTTCTAGTAGAAATTTTGTTGAAGAATTTTTTTTGTTTTTGCAAGACCCCTGTGAGTGAGAGTGATGACAGTCAAAGATTGGGGTTTGGGTTTTCCTTTGTGTGTGAGGAAGTTCTTTTCATAATAAACAGTGTTGTTTATGGATTCATTATTGGACAGTTGATGTGGATTTTTAGCGAGGCTTATTAAGGGCACAAAGCTTGTACAAGTGCTTTCTTTGTCTTCTCCCATCTGAGTCACTTCTTACTCAGATGATGAAACTGAAGTTAGTGGAAACTAAAAGACTTAAAATACGTACACTGTGACAAATTTTTATAAAACTTTTGACAGGTAGTGACCCAGATTAATATTCCCACCTGAAAAAGGCAGTCATAATTGAGTCCCGCCCTTCTACAAGAAGTGAGCAACTGTTGGGCAGTCTATGTGCTGAGCTCTGAGCCATCAGCAGTAGCCTGCTGCTGCTAGCCCAGCCAAACACTTGGGATGGTTGTTAAGATGGGTGGGGGGCAGGAAAAATATGATGGGTGGGGTGGAACAGGACAATAGGGAGCTGTGGGACAATGGTAAAAGCAGGCAGACTTAATTGCTTCTGCCCACAGAGCAAGGTAGGCCTGTTTTTTCTCTAATATTTTTTTGTTTTATGAAGGAAACAAAACAAAACTATTGGGGTACCTGTCAGAGGTACTGCTCCATCTGACTGTTTGACAGTTGACCAGCACTTACTCAAAGGCAGGTGGTGGTGGTGTGAAAAATAACTTAAATGTCATGTTTTCTCCCTTGAGTTTACCATGCTGTTATTTGTAAAGGTCCTTCTTGATGGGTGCAGAGGGAATGGTTAACTATTTGAAGAAATTATAATCAAATTTTTAAGGAGAACCCAAATTGCTTAATAAATTGCCATATGGGAAAAAAGAGTTAATACTAATTAGAGCTATAAGGTATTGCTGTGTTATGTTTGGGTATGCTCTACATGTAATCATAGAATAATTTAGGAAAGGGTCATTGGAAGTCATCAGTCTGGTCCAACCCCATCTCAGAGCAGCTTCAAAGTTAGAGCAAACACATATACATATGAAGAGATAGCCATTGTGTTGTCAGGAAATTTGGAAATACAGCTTGTGTTTGTGGTGGGTTTTTTTGGTTTTTTTTTGTTGTTTTTTTTTTTTTTTAGTTGAAGGGAAGGATATCAGGGAGTTCCTAGAACTATTCTCTTGTTTCTTAATTTATGCATGTAAAGGGGATTTTTTCCAAATTTTTTTCTGCTGGGAATACATGTAATGTTCAGTATTTAATTCTTTGCTCATTTGAGGTGGTCTTAGTAGACATACTCTAAAGAGCCTAGATAGCTTTCTGGAATGAGTCCAAGCACTGGACTCCTATTTGCAAATAATTTGTGGTTCTGTTCTTAAAAAATAAAACACAACTGCAAAGTGGGAGAAGAAATTAAAGCAATATCACATCAAAAGTGAAATCGTGCAAGCCTTGCATTTTGGAAGTTGGCCAGCGCCAGATGCTTTTGGGGTTTAGGTGGCTGGCAGATGCTGGCTTGGCAGCTAAACACTCTTCGTGTTGATCTGTCTAAGGGACAGTTTGTTCTGTGTGCGGCTCATACTCTCCTTGGTATTGGCTTCTGGCCGTTGTGGGGTCAGGTTCAGGGGACTGTTTGGATGGCCGAATACAGCATAGTGATCTCTCTGGACGTTTTCTTGCATCCTGGGTTATGAAGCTTGAGATTCTCTCAGCTGTGTGTTTATTTTTTTCCCCCCTTATTATTATTGTTATTGTATGTTTAAATAGCTGCTTTCTTTTCGAATGGGAGTAAAATCTTGGCTTCAGTGACTTCCTGTGGCAGTGAGTTTAACAGTCTACTTATGTGTTGTAATATAATATTTCTCTGTTAAAAATTTGGCTTTGCTGTCCTCTCAGCTCAGTTAATGAATGAAGTTGCCTGTATTATTGGGAAACTGTTGTTTTCTTGACTATATTTTCTGTTTATCTCTTAAAGTCTCCTTTAATTTATTATAATGCCTTATTTTTCTGTTTGTGGTTGCCTGTTTCAATAGGAAAGTCTTTCAAGTGGTTGGTAATTCATAGTCCTTCTCAGAACACCTCCCCCAGTATTTTAATATTCTTCTCCCAATAAAGCAGCTGTGTTTCAAGTCAGGTTGCACAGCTGATCGGCAGAGCTGTACTGCAGTGTTTTCCTGACATTCCTCTTTTATACAGGTCTCCCTGTTCTTCCAACTGTATTATATTGGATGGAAGAGGTCCCTGAGCTGCCAGAGTTCCTTTCTGGATTTGAGATACCGGGTTCTTAAGTCTTTGAGTGGTGTTCATAGTTCGCTCCCCCTGCCTTCCCTTACAGATAACATTGACATGGTTGATACTGAGTTCTGTTTATTATGCCTATTCATTGTTAAAGTTCATACATATTATTAAACTTTGCTAGCTTGTCATCTAGAAATGTTACTACTTCAGGTGTTCTTTCCTTCTTTGAAGTATAAAAGATAAATACAGTGAGCACTGCCGAACCTTTTTACAGAAGCTTAAAATTGGTAATAATGGGACAGGGCTCAGTTCACTCTGTTTCAGAACTTAATTTAGGCGGTACTTCATAAAAACTCTAGTCTACTGGTCCAAACAGGAGGAGGAGAGGGGGAAATAGCCCCAATTAGTCCAGATTAACTGTGTTAATGGTGCTTGAGAAGGCTTACAGGGAGAGATCCAGAGTGTTCAATCTGGCTGTGGTCAGAGCTGCCTCAGTGCCATTGGTGCTCACCGCATTGCACGGTCTGAAGCTCTGCGGAGGTAAATCATGTGAGAGCTGTTCGTGGACCCAGCTGTCAGTTCCTGGGAGCTGTCTCCTGTGCCATGGGCTCTGGGGCTGGAAGCTGGTGACTAAGGATGGTGTACTGTGGTGATACTGGTTTAGAGTGGTTAAAACCCTTGTGGAGCCTTACTGGGCTATCCTGACCTTCGCCATCAGTTGTGTGGATGTGTCTTTAGGGGGTGATTGCTTCTGCTTGGAAGTTCCCTGTTTAGAGCTCTGGGAGCCAGCAGGAATGTGGGGCATCTCTATTTATTTGTAAGCTACCCTTACAAATAAATACACTTACACCTACAGCTATCCTGTCAGGGCCCGATGAGCAATGACATGGTGAGTTTCTGTGTTCATCTTTCTAGTCAAAGTTGGATGGTTGGCATACTTATCTGGAATTTGTGATTTCTGGATGCTCTCATCCTTTGAAAAGGTAGTCATCAGGACTGTATGCTGGATGGGGCCCTGAATGTCTGCCTCTGTCACTACAGGGTGCTAAGGTATGTGCAAGCTAGTGGAACATAAAGAGACCAGACTAGGAAAATTTAGTCTGTTTGGTTTCAGGATTAGGGTGCTTCTGTGTGAAGGAGAATGGGGATTTGCGTGCACTTTGCCTTGGACTGGCACTGAATGGAAGAACTACAGGCCAGTGGTGTGTGATCCAAGGAGCTTCTGGGCGCCGGTATCAGGTGATCAATAGGTGGCTCTATGCAGTCGGGATGCTGCTGTTAATCTTCTTTATACAATTAGCTGATTGCAGTGAAGAATGTTGATTCCAAATTTTGTTCAGTGTTTTGGGTGGTTTTTATCTGTGGCAATGTTTGCTTTTCATAGACAACAGACTATTTGGAAAGCTTTGACATCTTTCCAAAGGTTCTTTGAAAGTCCACATATGTTGTATCACTTGCTCTTGTTTATCAGTAAGTTTGACATGTCCAGAAATACTGATAGACTGAGACATGATCTTCCTGTGCAGAAACTGCTGATTAGACCCTATCAGATAGTCTTTCGGGTATAATGGTGTTCCATTTTTAATGATTGTTTTGAGGACCTTGCCAGATACACATGTAAGGCTTGTTACTCTGCAATTCCTTGCTTGGATCACTCCAGAGACTTTTTTTTTTTTTTTTTTTAAGAATAGAAGCTCAGCATTTTCTGCTGTGTTCTACAGAACAGTGGCTGTTGTAAGAGACAACAGCTTTTTCTGACAGCTCAGCCACTTCATGCCTCAACTGCTTCAAAAACTTGCTGGATAACTATTTGTAGAACATGATGCAAACTTGGTGATTTAGGAGTGGTTTTCAGCTTCCTGACTGTAGTCATCAAGAAGCCACAACTCTGCTGTGCAGTGCCTGGTGACAGATAAACATGTCTTCCTAAACACAAGTCAGTATTTCCAGTAAGCAAGATTTATTATTGTGTTAAGAATCTGAAGAAAGGAGCATGGCATTTTATTTCAAGGTGGTGACTATATTTGTTTGGAGCTTTTTTTTCCCCCAAGTATTAAGGCAGCTATATATATAAATTAAAAACTTGGTGTTTATAGAAATTTTATGCCTTAATAAAGTTGTTGCAGTTCTAAGAGCAGATGTACTCATGCATTGTTTCAGGGATTTCTGAGTATAAGATTGCAAATGTTTAATGGGATATGTATGTGTGTGCATGTAGTATTCAGTGCAAAAAACAGGAATTAGAACAGAAATTGAGATTGACCGCATGCTGTGTTTTATTTAATTTTTTTAAAAAGATACAGCATTTTCAGAAATGGCTTGTAGATCCAGTGTGCTAACAGCAATTACTGTATTTGGTGAGAATTTTGAAACTGACACCTCTTATAGAAGATAAGCAAAATTAGCTTGAGTATAGTTCCCTTTAAGGGCTTGGATTTTTCTACTTTATTGAACAGTAGAATATGTTTAAATATTTGAAGCTTTTTGCTAATTAATAAATACCACAGCAGGCTCAAAAGTAAATTATGGGAATCTTGGACTTCTCAGTTCAGAGTCCTTCCCCCCTATTTTTAAGAGTAAGGTATCTATGAGATTGTGTCGTTACTTCAGATGGAGCCATGAACCAGTTATGTAACAAAATTAGGAAACTTGCACAGACCTTAAGGCTGAGGGCAGAGATTCCAGAAATGGCTGCAGCAGTTGCAACAACTGCACACAATGTTCTTTTACCAGAACCTGAAATAAATCTCAGAAATCCTGATAGTCAACATTTTGTTGCTATTTCAGACAGTTGTGTAATTCACTGGCAAAGCAAGTATTCCTTGGGTGACAGTTATTTTCTGTGGCACTTCTTTGCTTCAGATATTGGTGAGTTTGCTGTGGAAGTGAAGATGGCTAAGTTGAGTCTACTACCAGTCAGATTTTGAAAGCTGGTTCTCAGTACATGCTCTGTGCTGTGTCTGTGAGATCTTCCTGCTTTGGCTGGTGAGTGATAAAGGGCATGAGCTTATAAGGAAATATGCAGCAGCAGAAATAGGATCAGATGCAGTGGTTTGTGGGCAGAATACTGAGGCCTGGGAAAGTATCAGCTTTTCAGCATCTGACACGTTACTGGAGGCACAGGCAGGCGTGGACACGCTGCCAGATGTCTGTGTGTGTCATCATATAGGACACATTTGGTACATCTCTGTTCATAAAGAACAGGTTTTGATACACAGCAGCCACCATAGCGTCTGATTCATATTTTATTGTTGCTGCTGTTGGCCTGATGAACTTCTCAATCAAACAAAAACCTCCCCAAATAGGCATCTAGGGATACAAATTTTTTTTTTAATAGTTTGTCTGGGGTGATTGTATTTTTGGTTTTCAGGTTTTTTGGGGGTTTTGGGGTTTTTTTGAGATGGAGTGAAGGGCAGAGTTTGAAAATTAACTCTCATGAGCAGCGTCCTAGGAATGCTGGTATCCAGTTTTAGCAGAGCTGTTGGTCTTCCTTGGGGAAAGCAAGTATGTTAATTCCTTTTTATTTACAGACTATTATGACCTTGGATTGCAACATGACTTGGGGGGGCTCGGCAGGCATGGCAGGAAGAGTACTTTTCATGCTGGTTGCTGGATATGGTCCTTAGGTTAGGAGTGTCTGGGGTTTTCTTAATTTAACTTTACTGTTTTCCTTCCGTTTTGGCTGCTGCAGATTTTCTTAAGGCTAGCTGGAAAACATGGTAAAACTTCCACTGAAAGGTGTGAACCTGGGAGTGACAAGTTTCTCATTTGCTTGTATACAATTTGCAATTCTGAAATGCTGTTTTGAGAACAGTGATGCATAGATAAAGTACTTAAAAAGAACAGTGAGTGCATTGCATAGTATTTGATGTTCCCTTTCAAAAAGGAGATGTAGGTTTAATGGTTTACTTGTAATGCACATGGAAAGTAATGATTCTTTTGGAGCATTGCTTTAAGGCTTTCATCCTGTTCTTTGTGGCAGTGGCAGAACTCCCCTGGATTTGAGTGGAGGAAGGATGACCCCTGGTAAGTTTAGTGCTGTATCCGCATTACAGGGATCCCTGCCTTGGTTTGTCATGTCATGGCAGAAGCAGCTGACTAAGCTGTTTATTGGGCTCATTTAAAATTAACTTAAAGTATCAAATAATGTCAGCAATTTGATGATAATGTTAACTTGTATTTTGATGTTGAACCTTGAAAGTGAGGGTTTTTTTCCTTCATTAAAGTTGTCTTCTAGTTGTGCGTGAACAACTGTAATGTTTTAAGAGAGTTTGTGTGATACTAATGTTGCTATAAAATTAGTAGTTTAGGCCATAGGCTTTACTATTCTGATTCATTGTCTTTTCTTACTCTGCATGCCAGGGAATCTTAGTGGAATTATGCCTGTGATTGTGAAACTGCAGTATGGAGGACCTAACATAAGGGTAAAACGGTTCTGTCTTGGAAAGCAGTTGAAACCAGGTTGTAGTATTCTCACGGCTTTATATAATAACCTTTTAAAAACTGCCTTTAATTTCCTGGAGGTACTGAAAATCAATGACTTTTTAAGAAACATTTGAGACAAATGCGACCTAAGTTTTGTAGTTTTACGTATGATGATGTATAGTGAACATGCAGCTTCATTGCTTCATCAGTCTATGGTCATAATGAGTTGAGAAGGACGCTCAAGTCTTGACTCAGCAGCTGGATGGTGTCCTGACCATTCAGGTTGGGATTGCTATATGAAATATTTAGTGATTCACAGTGTTTACAGGGAAGGAAAGCCACTATTTGCCTATGTGTCCTTGCTTGTGTCATACTTCTAATGATGTCCTTTTGCTAGTTGACACTGCTTAGAATTGTATATTCCTCAAAAAGTTGTCATTTTTTTCTTTGTTACTGTGGAGGAGCACAGTTTTATTCTGAACTTCTCTGTCAGAGTTCAGATTGCTTTAGACTGTCACTTAGAAATACATACAGTTATGTCTGAGTAGGGTCGCCAAAGCCCTGTGGATATGAGTAAAATTTCTAAATATACTTTGAATTTATTTAAATCCTATCTTAGCTCTAGAAGCACTGCAGTACTGTGGGGCTTGAATGAGTACTTAGCTACCTGAAGACATTTAAATATAGATTTCTGTGGCTTTTGAGAAACTGTTAATTTGATTGCAAGGTGTATTGTATAATATGATTATGCCCTGAACTGGGAAATAGCTAAGAAACCTCACCTCTGAATAGGGATCACCAAAACCAGGTAGTCTTCTGTATTTAGCTTTAAGGAAGTAATGAATTTTGATTTAAAAATCTTGCTTGTTATTCATAGCATTAACTGTGAGTTTGATGGAAATGTAACAAAAGCTCCGTTGAATGTTACAGAGATGCTGTTATCAAGCTTTTATATTTGGATGTTCTTTCTAATCTCTGAAGTTGGGAGTATTTTTTGTGTTGCTCTTAAGTCTTCAACTATTTAAGATTAACTTAATCTTGCTGTAGTTACTCTGCATGGGACATTGTACAGTGAAGTGCTAAAGCTGGTCCTGAGATGCAGGTATTTGACACAGAACATGGAACAGAAGGCTGGGTCCAGAGAGGAAGAGGGGAGAACCAGGCAGAAGAACAGGCACTGCTCTGTGGTGCTTGTGTTTGTCTGTGAGCTGTTTTCACTTGTTTGCTTTTGCCCAGTTGCTACTGATGTGCTTTAGAGCCTGGCATGTACAGGCTGACTTCAGGATCAGTATCAGGTGGAACAATGCATGACAGATGTGAATGACAGAGTAACTTGTAATGAATATGCAGAGTTCTGAAATTGCTAAAATACTTAGTTTCCAGTCTAAGGTGTTCAGTGAGCTGTGGGCAGATAGAACCAGGGCTGCAGCTAAAGTGCCTTGAATTGTTTCCATCCATCCCTCACCCAGATAAGCTAGCTTCAGGCTGAGTCTATTAAACTCATAATGTCTCATCTCAGCTCATTAAACCCCCCAAAACCAAAAGAAAAACTAGAAACCAAACCACAGACAAATCCCAGCCCCTGCGAGCAGAAACAGTGTACAGAAATAATTAAATGAACCTTTTCACCTTTCCTTACTGTGCTGTCTCAGAAATGGTTGTATAGCTCTTGAAGAAAGCATGTGATATTTCCTAGTAGAGGTATTTTTACTTAGCACACCAAACTCTGTTTTGAGACATCCATCCCATGATTTTGTCATATTTACTTTTGTAAGCATCATCTTTGCATTTTTTATGCAAATGTGTATGCAAATACACTTTAAATGCCACCAAAATAGATTCTATGGAGGATTTAATGCAGAGAGTTTCTTAAAAATATGAAAACCATGGATAACCTAAATAAGAGGTTTGTTGATAGAAATCAGATAAAGCTACTTCTTTATGTTTGGTTTATAGTTTGTGAGGCAATTCTTTCTTGAGGCAAAGGACTTTTGAGTGACTTGAAAAGCTGCTGCAAACAAATGTTACTGCCTTTAAAATGGCTGATCCAATTTTAGCCATATTTGACACAGTTTGAAGTCTGGGATTCATGAGTTAATATTTGGTTTTCTGAAAAATCACTGACCTTGGAGAAAGACATCAAGTTAATGTAGCGGTTGAGGGAAAGGTTTCTGTCCAGGTTCAGCAGTTTTTTAGTGCTGATAATGAGTTATTCCAACCTTTTTCTCATCCTGTGATTATGGTGGTAGGAAGTAGATGTATTGTATGTGAGAGGGGTGTTATTTAAGAGAAATGAGAAGGAGTTAAAGGTCCTCCAGGATGAGGTCATAAAGGCAGGGAGGGTGAGGGTATAAGTGTGATCAATGTCTGTGTGGCCCCTTCCTGCACTGCACCCCAAGTCTGATCAATATCTGTGACCCCTTCCTGCACTGGCACCTCTGTGAGCAGTGAACTGCTTTCACTGTGACTGTGTGATGTCGGTGGTGTGTGTGGAGGCCACGTGTGTGTGGGGAAGGGTTTTATGTCACTTTGAGTCCAATGTAGCAAAGGGTTTTTAAAGTTAAGTTTAATTGAAGAGGTTTTCAAGTAAGAAAGCAAGTCCTATTGTAAGCTTTCTGTGGGTGAGAATGAAGGGTGACCAGTCTATTTGATATGCCAGCTTGTATCAAAGTGTCTGTTGGACTCCTTGCTTTATGTGATATTAATATTTTTCTATTTACTGTGCAAATGAATTCTTAATAATTGATAGTTCCTTGTAGAAAAACAGACTCTATTATCAGAAGCAAATAGGTCAGAAACAATTACAGATGTTGACACAGTCATGGCTGCCAGCTTTAACTGACTTGATGTGACTTACATGATATTTTCAGCAGTGGAAAAATTGAGGTGTTTGCTTGCTCAGTTGCATCAGTTGTCAGTGTTCTGATATTTCTGGAATTTGCAATGACTGTCTGAGTTCTCTGAGACATTTGTTTCTCTTGGATTGTAGTTTTATCTGAAGTTGTATAAAAGATACTGGAGTTGCCCTGTTAGAAATCTTAAAAATAGGTTCATTTGGGAAACATGAACATGTATGGCATTGTTTATTAGAAATTCTCAGGTGCTGATATAATATCAATCCATTTGTTGAAGGTTTGTACTATAGTGTATGTGGTGCATGTCCAAACTAAAGGCAGTATTATCTATATCTTTTAAGTAATGCACCGTATAAAATAGGAGTATGTCTATGCACAAGTCAGAGAAGAATGAATAAACAAATGTCAGTGCAGAACTGAGTATTTTGGAGGGTCATTTTAAAAATAAATAGAATCATACTGAGTTGGAAGGGACCCATAAGGATCATCAAGTCCATCTCCTGGCCCTGCGCAGGACAACCCCATCTATGTGGCCCTCCATTGGATGCATTCTAATAGCTGAGTGTCTTTTTTATATTGTGGTGCCCAAAACTGCCCCCAGGACTCAAGGTGAGGCCGCCCGAGTGCAGAGCACAGCGGGACAATCCCCTCTCTTGCCTGGCTGGTGATGCTGGGCCTGATGCCCCCAGGACACTGCTGGCACTCCTGGCTGCCAGGGCACTGCTGACTCTTATTCAGCTTTCCACTGACCAGGACCCCAGGTCCATTTCTGCAGGTACTCTCAAGCTTCTTGTTCCCCACTCTTTACACACAACCAGGGTTGCCCCGTCCCAGATGCAGAATCTGCCACTTTCCTTGGTTGAACTTCATATGGTTAATACCTGCTTTCAAAAAACCAAAACCTGAGATTTTTGGTGATGAGTAATGTTTAATAAAGTGACATCAGTTATCTAATGCTTAGGTCTTTGATAAAGACACTCATTTTAATCAATTGTAGAGTTTTGGTTTCCATCCCATTTGTTGAATGTTGCATTTTTCTTTGCCTTTCTTATCTGTGCAAAAGCTGAAAACAAAGTCCTTAAATCAAGAGATATATCACAAATAATCTTTCACTATAAAAACTGCCTACAGGTTAATAATTCTTGCTTCCTTTTAGTGAAGAAATATAAGGTATAATATTATTGTTGATACTGACAATCTTGTAGGAAGTGTAATATTTTTACGCGAGTTGGATCTTGGAAAATACTTGATGCATAGTTTGATGTTTGGGGACTAAGCCACTGCCATCCTTATGACATCCTTAACCATGCCCTTGTCATCACTGGGGTGCTGCATCCAGTTCTAGGCTTCCCAGTACAAGAGAGACACAGATATACCTGGAGGATTTTTATGTTTTTCCTTTTTTTTTTTTTTTTCCTTAATGAATTCTGGCTGACTGATTACACAAAAGAAGACTGTAAAAATTAATTTCAAGGTACAAATGTTTTATGTAGGCTGAAAGTTTGGCTCTTGTTTTTTTTTCCCATACTGACTAGAGTGGCATCAAAGATTAACAGATGCTACTGCTATTTGTTAGCATTAAAACAACCATACCATTCTTCCTTGGTTTTCTCTTTTTGACTTAGTTTTGATCTACTGTTTTCATGAGGGCATTAATTTTATGATTAGTGAAGTTCTAGCACTGATAACTGTTTTCTTCCCCAAGTATATCTACTAGTCTGTATGAATTCTTCTTGCATTTTATAACAGTTATTCCTGGACTTCAGAATACTGTTCTGGGCTAATAACTATAGGTTGCTTAATTTATCAGAAAAAAAAAATGCTGCATGTAATATAACACTTGTGAGGTTCCTGTGAGAAAATGACAGATCATCTCTGTGCAGCTTGTGTTTTACTGGGAAGGAAGGACAAAACTGAGGCTTTTGATGTCCTGTAGCAGCAGATTTGTAGTTTTTTGTTTGCCTAGAGGAGAAAGCCCAAACTCTTACTAAAATAGAAATGAGGTAATGTGTAAAGTAAATGCAGCTGTTCAGTGATTTTCAGGTAATGGGAGTGTTTCTGCATTCCCTATTTGGCCTTCGTAGGGAAGTGGAAGTAAAGTTCTGTCTCTTTCTGTTAACAGCCTAAAATGACTCTGTGAATTCAGTGGAATAAATGGCGTCCAAAGTAACTGATGCTATAGTTTGGTACCAGAAAAAGGTAAGATTTCTATTTGTTTTTATAGTGGCTTAATGTGTTTATGTGTTAATATAATAAATATAAAATACTTACGCATTACTTGTTAGCATTGTGTGAGAGTGAGTAGCTTGAAACTCTTCTTCCATAAGTAAATAAATATTTAGTGACTGTATCTAGTGAAATGAAATAGCTTTTGGTCTATGTTGAAAACTCCTTACTCCCTTGGTTATTTGTGCTCTGCAAAAAAAAGAAATTTTGCATTCTCAGTAGAGTGTTAATTAATGTTCAGGAGAATGTTGTTTCTATAGCACAGAAAAGAATCTTTGTATTTAAGCAGAAAGTAAGAATTGAAACAAATTTTCTATCAATAACAAAAAATCTGTATAATCCGTACCCAAAAGACTCTTGGTTCTCCATGGTTTAATAAGTTTCTGTGAATTAGTGTTTTCCTTTGGCCTGTATCTGTCTTTTGGAGAGCATACATCTTGTCCTTGAGCAACTTATGACAATGGTCTTCAAAACAGAAATTCTGGTTAGCTTCTAGCAAAGCAGTAGTTATTTTCTAGAAAAAAGATAATGCTGGTCTGCTTTGTTGAGGTCTTTATAGCAGTGAATTAAATGTACAGTTGAAAGAGCAGGAAAATTAGTTTTGCTGACTTAATTTATACCAATCATTCAATTATGTATTAAAAATTCGAAAATAATTCACAGTTTAATGATGAATTTTTTGTTTGTTTTTTTTTTTTACTGTGTGCTCTCTCCCTTCTCTTACTGAAGCTTCACAAAGAGTACTTTTGCAAAAGTATCAGTGGAAGTACACAGTGGTTTTTGAACAGTTTCTTGTTTGCAGGTCCTTTTTTAAAGATTCGGAAGATGACTTGTAAAAGATGTAATGTAATGAAATTCAGTGCAGGATCTCATGGAAGGGGAAAATGATGCTGACTTTTACCTGCTTCCACTCATTCTCTTACACTGAATTCACTCACTGTGTAGTGATATCAGAATACTGATATCCAAACACCAAGCTGTATTTGGTCTGGCCAGGATCCCCTTTGTGCAGTGCAAGAGATGCTGGACGTCAGATCCTCATCATGTTTCTGAGGTTGTTTTTGTTGGTGATGATGCACTATTCTTTGGACAGATCTTTCATGATATTCAGCTTTATATATAGATGGTCTTTTAATGTAAGAAAGAGCCTGCAGTCTGTGTAAATCTTAAATTAAGTTCATGTTTATTGTCTGGTTGTTTTTGTTTTTTTTTTTTGTTTTTTTTTCTTCAAATACATGTCTGTTTTCCTGTTGGTCATACAGTAAAAGGAATGCCACATTTGATATGCTCCAACTTTCCATCCTCCTGATGTTAGGAAGGGAGGATCTTCTGCTGATGAGTCACTGTGGTGTGATCTTACAGAGGGCAGGCCTTCTGGTCTTGATATAAACAACCCATTCCTCAATTTTACTTTTCCCAGGACACTGCTCCTAACAGGATTACTCGTTATCAATACAGGTCATTCTTTTAACCCTTGTTCTGTCTTTTTTTCCAGTGATTTCACACACATTTCCATTTTTTTCATTCATAGTAAAGTCGGCATTTCTGTTGTGAATCTCTGTAGGCTTTTACAGAGGTCTGCTTGGCCAGGAATTGCACAGTACCTTTGTGGCAAGGAGTTATTGTGAGGTGACTTCTGTTACTTCTGGAAAGACTGAGCTGTCTTCAGGAGGGATAAGATCATGAAGACCAATATCTGGTTTATACTCCCTGGTGTGAACAAAATTTAATTGCAATCCACATGTGAACTGGGGTCTGCCAAATGAGCAAGTTATGCTGCTTTAGTATGAGGAAGTGTAATGTTTTGAGACAAATGGCTGTATTGCAGGAAAGTTGCATCTCCTGCAGATGTTCATGTGAATTAGACAGTAATTTCTTAGGTACCACATATTGAGGGTTCTTCTGGATCCGGCTGATAACCCCAAAAGAGTTTTCTAACTTTGTAGTGTTCTGTGATCTGCTCCTGGGAGTATCTAGACTCTTTCACCTATGCCGTTGATTTTTGCTTATTTATTTATTTGTTTAAATCTATTACATGGTACAGTATTTTTTCTCCATGCATTTGTTGTTTAGACCAAAGATTTCAACCTGGGGAACAGAAAGAGTTGTGCTGGTGTTTAGTTGATACCAGACTTTTTTTTTTGTCCTTTCTAATACATTTTTTCATATGCTTGCTTATGATAGCAAGATACTTAACTCTGTGACCTCTTGGTTGCTTCCAGTTTTAAATTTTAATTTCGGTTTTTATTCTAGTTGTCAGAGTTATCCCACTGACTAGATGTACTGATTTATCACAGCTGTAACTGGAATTGAAAGTGGGGAGGAATCAAAACTTAGCACATTCTGGCAGTAGAAGTTTGTTTCTGGGGGCAAGAGAGAACGAGGGTTGCAGTCAGTATTGATCAAATTGATATGACTTGCCTCTATGATAAAATGAGAAAAATAAGCTGTTGTTTTGGGGAGGTGTTTTCACATTAATAAATTAGTGTATGAATGCCTTGAAAAAGTACGTTAAGAACTTCTGGTATTTCTGGTCATACATGACTAAGAAGTATTTGAGTAGGTTGAAGCCGCTTAAGAAATACTGAACAGATAACTTGCTCCTTGTCTTTCTTAGTTTTCAATTTTAGTGTATTTTTAATATATTTATTTTATGTGTCTCTCTACTGAGTTTCAAATGTCTGTTGGTTTCTCAAACAAGAGACATTTTTATATCTCTTCAATGGAAAGAGTTAAGCAATTGAGCTCTTCCAACCCTACTTTAGACAAGTTTTGCAAACAGCAAGTTTACTCATGAGTCATACTATTGTCTGAAATTGAGCTCCTTACACCAGGATGATTTAGTAATACCCTTAATTGTTTAAAAGGTCAGACCTTTTATTATGTAAACATGTTTTTCTGTTTTGACAATAGATTTACTCTGCTTTTAGTGCACTAGAGCTCCTGATTACTGTCTTGTAAAAATACAGTAATCAATTCTGAATTATTTTAAGTTGGATTGTAAGATTTCAGAGTGGTATTACAGCAGCTTGTTATTTGAGATACAAGATAGCACGGCCAGAGTTTTAGTGCTTCCAGTGATTGCTTGCATTTCCCAGCCAGTACAAATACTTTTTCAAGGCATGAAATCTGCTAGATAGAGGTTGGCTCTGTAGAAAGTAAAATAAATGAAACCTCTGCTGTGTTTCTTGATGCACTAGGGAGTACAGTGCTGAGGTCCTCCTGTGTGACACAGGGCTTGTCTGGCTTGTTTTAAGGCCTTGAAGCTGCCCTGGTTCTTGCAATAAAAGGGAGTGGCAGGAGTGTCTGCACTGCTCTCTGGAAGGGTTCCAGACAGCTACCGAGCTACTGCTCACAGAGGTGCACCACGTTGGTTAATATCCTTAGGATTATGTGTATGTACCACAATCCTGAATTTGCTTCAGCTTGGTAATGGATTCATTTTATGGCGAAAGCCATCATAGTGTTTCTTTCCTGTGAAAAAAATCTGACGCCCCACATATATTGTAAACAATTTCAGTGTCTGGTGGTGTAACTTCTGTATGACACTGATACTATGTGTGTACTTGAAGTATTGCCTCTGTAGCAGTAACTGATGTTAAAAATAATAAAGTTATGAATAATTTAAAACACTGCTTCTATTGCTTGTAACTTCTTGCATTAATTTCTTATAATACTTTCAAGTTTTACAGATAATAGTAGATGGAATTTTTGGTCTGGTTTCCAGTTTGGAGAATACACGTAAATTTACCTTAACGACTTTCTGGTTTTCAATCCTTACAGAAGCCTTGCTGCTAAAATGGGGAACTCTCTCTCCTGCAATATTACCAACAAATTTTTACAGTTATGTTGTTTCTTCTCTTGGGGATGATTGTAGGGGAAGGCAGAATGGAACTTAATGAATTGAAGCTGAATCCTGCACCTGATTGCATATCAGTTAACTTTGCCAATGCAGCTTTCTGCTGTTTTGGATGTCCCTTGAGTACAGCTGTTAAAGGGCACAATAAAACAAATGACATGTTTTCTCTCTCATGGCTTTAAAGGGCAAAATTAGAGTTCTAATGGCATTGCTTTAAGATCTTAATATTCAGTGTTTTACAACTCATTAGTCCAAGATTATTCTTGTCTGTTTAGATTCATGGAAGGGACCTGAAAATTCATCATGTTCCACCCCCCCCACCGTGGGCAGGGACACCTTCCACTAGAGCAGGTTGCAACCTGGAGAACTTGCTAGTGAAGGCCGAGGCAAAAACATCTGAGTACCTCAACCTTCTCCATGTCCCTCGTAACCAGCTCTCCTGTTTCCTTCCACAGAGGGCCCACATTTTTCCTAGCATTCCTTGTGTCATCAACAAACCTGTAGAAGCTTGTCTGTGTTGCCCTTGAGGTCCCTGCCCAAGTTTAACTCTGTCAATGCTTTAACTTTCCTAACCTGGTCCCTGTATTAAGTTAATAAAGGAGGAAACAAAGCAAGAGTTATATCCTACCCTGAAACCACCTGATTTCCTTTTTGGCACTGAATTCACATGATGCGTTACTGACCCTGGCACCAAAGGCAGTTTTTGCCAAATGCAGAGGCTTTATGGCTATTTTACCTAAAACTTTGGGTGGTGAAACTGTATTGGTTTAAAAATGCCTGCCTTCAAGTGCCAAAACTTGACAAGTGTTGGAGGTGGCATTTGTCAGAGCACTGAGGAAGAAAATGTGTGTTCAGATAGTTTCCTTCCACATTTGGTACTCAAGTAGTCGCCTCACCTAATGGGAATTTGCCTTCAGTGTCTTGTTTGGTGAGGCAAAACTCTGGTTTCTGAATCTTGTGCAAAAGATCCCTCAAACTGGGGCTGTGGCTGAACGAAGCAGGCTTGCGTTTTGCCTGCCTGTAGGCTCCCATGCCTGCTTGGCCTTCCCACAGACTTTCATACATTTATTTAGTCCATTTGGTTAGGAAATTCATCCAGCTAAAACTAAGGCAGGGGAGCAATGAGATGAAATCCCTCTGTCTTGAGAAGGATTCTCTGCTTCTTAAATTGTTTAATTAGGCCTTGTGGAATTACAGCCTAACATTTTCTTTTCTCTTCCTGAGTGATCTGATTATCTTTCAGCCACCCAGACAAATGCAGGGGCAGCAAGGAAAGTGTGCTATGGGAAGTGGAAAGTATTCGGGACATAAAGGCAGTGCTGTTCCAAAATCCCAATTGCAACACTGGTACAGCTGCTGGATTTTCAGAGGTCTTCAGGGAATTATACTGAATAATGAGACTGTCAGAGTAGTTTTCTTTTCCCAGTTACATCTTGAGGCTGTTTTGTTTTGTGCAAGTACATTATCGTTAAAAAAAAGAAAAAAATGTTGCAGAGGTCTAAATTGTTAACACTTGTAGAGTAGGTGGACATTGTTAGCAGTAGTGTAGCCAGTGGACCTAGGAAAGAGATTGCTCTGATCAGCTCACCTCATCTAGGGTGCTGTGTCCAGCTTTGGTTATTCCTGTACTCTTATTTAGTTTAACCTGCAAACTGTTTCTAGCTGTTCTTCTGTATATAGTTTTTCTTTATGTTTAATTGTGTGATGAAAAAAGATGGTTTGTGTTTTTCGTAGATAGGCTGAAATTTGTAAACCATTACTCAGGGCAAGAAATAAGTACAGCTCACAGATGTTAGGAAGAATTAATCTGTAAAGAATAATTCAGAAAAACTATTAGTATGTAGTTAATAAATGTTTAATTAGCTATTACTGGACTCTGAAAGGGATGATGTCTCTGAAGTAAGCCTTGGTAAAATTATTGTTCAGTGAAATGGCTGTAAATACAGTGCTGTTGCAGTTACTGGCAGAATTTAAGTGGGTCATTAGTTGGCAATTCAAATAGTTAAGAATAAATAAGTCTTATTAAAGTTTTGAATTGCTTGCTTAGTTTTACTCTAAACAGCTGGTTTCAGCCTCCCTCTGGCACCAAACAGGGAGAAGGGAGGGGAATCACGGATTTTTAAAATCAGGAGTAACAATTCAACAGTTAGAAATTCAAAGCTCTGTACCTTAGGATATAGAACCTCAATCCCTTCACTGGTCTTCTCCATTTGACTAAAAGTTACTAAACTCTTTGCTGTTAACAGACAGTGTACAACTATCATATAGTGATTTCTATCTATGGTTTATTGGCTAAGTTTGTCTTAGTTTAGCTTGTCCAGTCCATGTATCCACCATAAACAAAATTGAAAAAAACCTACCACCCTTGAAAATGAAAAACATCTTGAAAAAAATCCCCATTCCAAGACCAGAAATCTACTCCAACAGAGATAATTATACTGCTGAGCTACTAGAGTATTGCCTTTGCTGCAGTGGTGATTAGTTCATGTAAGAAATAAACTGGAGTTTAAAATAACTTTTAATAATCCTGTTCTAAGTTTTGTGAAAATGAGACATTTTGCAAAAATTAATAATATTGCCTGTATAGAAATTATTTATCTATTGATATTTTAATACTAAAATTGATACGGAAAATCATATAGTTATTTAAAAAATGTTGGACTGTAAAAGTTAATAAAGCATATTGGCCAATATTTTGGCGCTAATTATTTCAATAAGGTGTCAGACTGTCCAAGGAAGCAACTTTGTTATTTATTTACCAGACTCTAGACCTTACATCTTTTGGATTTGTAATACTATTGTGATATGGCCTGTAAAAGTGTTTAGAGGTTTTAAAGAGCAAAGTGTAGCACACAAGTTTCATTATTGATAAACATTAAAGTTTTAAGATCCAACAGGAAATACTGTGTATTCCTAGGATTATAATCTTTGCTAGTCTGCGTGGTCATAAATTATAAATGCCTCTTGAAATATTGATCAATTCCATTAGAATCAGAAGGGCCTTGTGAGTATTGGGCTACAGGTGGATACCATCACTACATTAGCTTAAAGTGAATATCAGTGTCATTCACAAAGCTCAAATTCAATCTTGATGTACACGTGGCTTGTTATGAGAAAGGCACTGGGAAGAAACACTGAGCAGTGCTAAAGCCCTTTCCACTGTGCTTTGAACTAAAAACTGCTGTGTTTTCAATAGCTTAACTATTTACTTAGGCTAATTGCTGTTGCTGTTATACAACCAAACTGTACAGGTGCCAAATTTTAGATGTATGAAGAAATTTGATCAAATGCTTCCTGACGTATTTGACTGGGAAAGAATAAGTGCAGTTATTTTAGATAATTGCAAGAGTTGCACTTAAACCCTGAAAACTTTATGAGGAGTCTGCACTTAAAAAAAGATCTCAAATTTCTTTAATCTTTCAGTAAAGAGCTAGCTTTATAGAGTTTACCAAATGTGTAATTGTATAGCTTAATTTCCCATGCCAAGTCACATAAAGTTAGGGTTTTTTTAAAATTAATTACTTGTGAGGAAACTTCTTTTCAAAAAAACCCATTTGAAAGTTTATTACACCTTGTTAATTTAGGATGTTAAACACCTGCTTCTCCATTGTGAAAGAGTGGCTGCAGTTTTCAGTCTTTGCATTTAATCCCTTATATACTGAAAATTTTTATACTTGCTTGAAGAATGGTTGCTAATTCTGCAAATGCATAAAGGAACAGAATCCCTTTCATCTTCTTTACTTGGTATTTATTGAGGTGTGGGTTCTTGTGAACTGAGTGTTCTAGAGGTAACTGAGTTGGGTACAGTGGATAAAATCTTGGCATTGAGGAGGCTTGGAATGCATGATTTAAACTAAGTGTGTGTAAAATAACATCTACTGGTTTATCTACTTTTGCTACAGGTAGGTTATACCACCATTTTTAATATCTGTAGCATGTTAATGACAAGTTTCCTACAGCAGGGTTGTGTTGATGCTTGGTGATAAAGTTACATTTCAAAATGAGGCATTAGGCTTATTATCTAACTTTTTGGTAATTTATTTTCTTGCAAGTCATAACAAATAAAAAAATGCTATAGAATACAATTTTGGATTAGATATTTCATAAATTAACTTAGAATAAGTTTCTGCGTGAGATCAATTCAAAATTGGGATACTGTGTTTTATAGTTTGCTTTAAAAAAAGTTTATTGCCAGTTGTAGGCTGGACTGATGGATTGAAAATATCAGTGACGATCTGTTACACAAATAGTCTTGCACTAAATCTTGAAGAGATTTTAAAAACATTTCTTACAGTTGTGTACTTAAAAATGGGACCTTTTTTTTGACTTCTGTGTTTTCTACTTTAAGTTTTCTCTGAAGGATAGTGCAGAACTTGCAACTGTGAGGGATGAGACTCCAGGAGCAGCTGGTGGGTTCAGGAGTAGTAAATGGGTACTGGAGTTGTCAGGGCATTCCTGTTGGCAGAATAGCTCCAGCCAAGGGAGCTTGAACGCCTTGGAGGAGCCCTGGGACAATTGCATATTGAGGGAGACCTTGCTTTGATCAAGTTGTGTATACTTAAATTATTCAGGTTCCAACCTGATCTTATCTCTGGAAGGTTATTCCTTCCTTTTACTTGCCTTTAGAGCTTAATTTCTTTGTTGCTGGACTAGGTGCTAGACTTCTTTCCATGTCCTGCAGGTATGTGCAGTTGTAAGGAAATACATGAATAGCCAAGAGCCTACATTTGTTTTAGATTTACATTAGATTTAACATAAAACAGAATTGGAATGCAAATACTTGTAAATCCGAACTCTTTGAAGCTGGAATTGGCTGGTGCTTTCAATAATTTAAAACTAGGAAGGTTTGCTAGTATTGACTTACATTCTTCAATTCATTCACAAAGTATTTTCTTGGTTTTAATTCATACACATGCCTAGCATCTCTGGTAATCATTATATGTTGTAATTTAGTTTGTTGTAAATGAAAATGTACCTTTCGATGAATTCTGCAAGACACATTTCACAAACTCTAAATTTCCTGACATAAAGGAGAGAAAAAAAATTAATGCCTGTGTTTTTTACTTGCCTTCTTTCGGTAACGCTAGTTCTTCCTATTTTTGTTTAATGTGGGAAATGAAGTTTCCAGTGTCCTGGAAAAAATACGCTACTTTATAATGATGCCTTTGTTTTCATGTATTTTCTTCTGATACATTTGGAAGAGAAGTGTAGAGGGATGCTTATGCAGATGGTGAGAAGGGAAGTTGAGTATCAGGTTGGAATTTGATGTGCTTAGTGGCACGAACACCTGCTCCCTGAAGTGCTCCTTAAATTTTGTTAAAACACAAAGAGGTGATGCCAGGTAGACTGAAAAAGAAACCCCCAACAACAACAAAAACAATGTGAGAGATTGTAATGTACTTGCTGTCTGTAATTGTCTCTTCCACTCCTTTCAGTTCACACCAGCATGCTTTATTGAATAGTTCTGTGCTCAGACTTCAATAACTAAAGTTGATCAGAGGTGGTTGGACAGATCCACTCCTCCAATAAAACAGATGTAAAGGACCCTGTCCTTTAACGTAGTTCTCTTATTTTGCCTCCTGCTGGAAGAATTGCTTTGTGAGGCAACGTTAAAAGAGAAATGTGAATGGCAAAATCCCCGCTTCTTGTCTTTTTGTGGAGATTGAAGCTGCTGCCTAAAGAGGGAAAAGAAATATTTGTAGGAAAATATAATTAAGATTTTAAATCAGATGTCTTCTGGGATCTGTGTTTCCCAGAATTCCTTTAACAAATGGTCTGTTATTTGTCTAAAAGAAGAACACTGTTTTAAAGACTTTCAACTCTATACCAGTTTCAGCTATGAATGGAATTACAAAAGGAGTTTGCTTTGCAGCTTTATTGGCACAAAGGCTTCCTTCCGCATTTGGTTCATGCATAACAGAGAGGGACACGGACTTGCATCCCCTTTTCTGTCCTAGTAGAAAGAAACTTTCTTGGACATGGGGAGGGGAGGACACAATATTATGCAGCACAAAAATTTCACTTGGGGCTCAGCAAATTTAATGAAAACCAGGAAGGTCTGATATTTCATTTGAAATGTATTTAGAAGGAAAGCCAGAACAATTAGCTATAAATGCCTGGGTGGAGTGGTTATTCAATATATTGACTTTTTAATTGCTGGCTGTTATCCAGGTGGAGTTAGCTGTTAAACTTCCTTTGGTTTAATTACTTTAATTGTAGCAAGTGCTTAATTCTGCTCACAACTGTGCCTGACTCCATAGTTATTTTCCACAGTCTCTTTTTTTTTTTTAACAAAGGAGAGGTGTAAAGTATTTATTATTACCAAAAAGCCAGTAGATTGTTTCTTTTGTAAAGTTTTAACGTAGCAAACTGTAGCAATTGTTTAGCTCTTATAAATGGGAAATATTTAAATTTGAGAAAGAGTAATTCAGTTTGCTGTTCTCACTTTCAATCTTAGATATGCTTTGGAATTTACTACTGTAAATTAGAATTTTTAAAAATATTTTTTCCACTAATTGGTCAGGTTTAGAGGCATAGAAGATGCCTTTAGATTTCTTTGGGTTTTGTGTGTGTTTGTGTGTTGGCTTCCCTGAGTATTTTTTTGCGTTTATGTTGGATCCTTGATGAAAAGATCCTTTTTAACTAAGAATGACTTTTCTTTTTCTTTCTTTCTTTCATAACATCTAAATTAATGCTGAAGGCTGAAATACTAAAAGAGAAATGAGACCAATGTTTTCTGGTACAAGGTGTGTGCACTTGTGCTTGGGTCACTTATGTCTGTTGCAGTTGTGAACTGGAAGAAGGATTCACACTCTTGCAGTAAGACTGAATTTATGCTGGTTTGCTCAGATGGTGGGAGTTGTTCCTCTTGCCTCTCTGTCAGGTGTCTGACTGAGCTGCTTGTGTCACCTCTGCAGGCTGGAAAAGGATCTTTGAATCTCAGGAACTGCATCTGTCTCTCCCTCGTGACCTAAAAGTGATCTTACCCTTAACTGCTCAGAGTTTGTGATATGAATCGAACCCCAGATACACACGATTTATGTGTCTAGGTAGAACAGTTGGGATGGCAAGGGTTTAAAACTGCCATAGTAAAAGAGATTATTATTACTGATTATTACCTACAAATACTGTTTGTGTAGAGTTCAAAGCAATCTGATGATCTTTGATAACTTCTTACAAAACTTGGATATGTTGTCTCATATATCAACTTGTTCTTGTCACTATCTTACATCCTGAAGTTTAAGGTTGCCCTTCCTCTAAATATCTGACAATCAGCGGGAAAAATGCTGTTTCTTGATATTATTTGGGTTCCCCCTGGGCTATAAGCTGGTTGGTTACCAGCCTGACCATATATCTGGTCACTGTGCACTGTTAAGAGATAAAGCTAAAGACCATGTGGCTTTAAAAGTGGGTGGAATGGAATGGGAATTATAGAGGGTTTAAAAACAAATAAATTAAGTGAGGACATGGGTTCACCTAGATGTGCATATTTCTTTTGAAGTTATCTGAAAGACCGTGTCAGTGTAGCTGCCATAGTTCTGCTCTCTGTCATGTGGAGTCTGGAATCCTGACCTGGGGTGGGAGGGAGCGTGGTCTCTCCAGTGCTTGGGCTTGTACAGGTCCCAGGATGAGGCTGGGGCTGTGTGAGGCTCAGCTCTCCCCTCTATCACAGTTCATTTACAGATCAGCTTGATCCTCTCCAGCCAAGATGGAATGCAGAAGATAAAAATTTCTTTGTAAACAAGTCTCCCCAAGGAAATAACCTGGTGGCTTCATGCTTCTTTTGTTGAAGGTTGATTTGATTTTGTTTGATCAATGTCTTTTAAATCCTAATGTAGATTTTTTTTCTGTATTCTTTTTAGATTGGTGCGTATGATCAACAAATATGGGAAAAATCAGTAGAGCAAAGAGAAATAAAGGTAATAATACAGCATTTTAAAATTTTTTTTTGTGTTTGTGTATGCTGATGTAATCTACATTGTATGTGGTGGTGTTTAATACTGGTAAAGTAAAACTAGACTTCTGGAGTGTAACCAAATGTAACCAGCATACTATGCTCTATTTATTTTACATAATTAATAACTCTTCAGCATTTAGTGTGATGCATCTTTCTGTATCTCAGTACTTTTTTTTCTTTTCACTTATCTTAAGACAGGGCTTAGTTGTGTTAATACCTTTGTCTTTCACTTTTCTTTGTGATGAATTCTAATGTCAGTTATCTGAGCTCTCTTTGCTTTCAGTTAGTTACCTTATACCTGCAGTTTACTTTCCCTCCTTTATGATGCTGTCATTGTTTTGTACAGTTTATTAGACTGGTAAGTACCTCAGGCTTTGTTTCTCTGAACAAGCAGTTTAACAGCGTTCTGTGCATTTTGGTTTAACTAACAGTACCATCAGTGTCTGCCACATTGCTAAATTGCTTTGGAGATAAGGGAATCAGTCCTATAGGTACTAGTTCTATGGGTTGTATATGATATCATAGCGACAATATTAATTTAGTTAACATTTTCTTGCAATTAACCTTTTCCTCCACCACTGCACGGGAGTATTGTGCCATTTCTGCATGAGTTTCAAGGTGTTGCTAATATTTAACATCAGTAAAATGTCCATTGCTTCAGTTTCCCCGGGGACGGGTTTTTTCACTCCCCAGTACTTGAACAAAACGTGTGTGGAGACTTGCTTGCCTTCTGTGGGAACTGTTACTGACCTGAGCTACAGAGTTTCTGTACAGAAATACAGACATGGAGTTGAACCCGATGGTATTTCAGCAGCAGAGCTGAGCCTGGGGGCACCTGAAGGATCCTTCCCATGGCCATGAAAACGCATCACAGCTAGGAGAGGAGTTGGTTAGCTGCTGTGCAATAGCATGCCATTCAAACAGTTATTGCAAATAGTGCCCTGTGCTGATTTGAAATGCATCTTGTTGGCTCAGGAGTGCAAGAACTAACAAATTACTGGTGGTGTCTGAATTTGGGTTGACTGAATGAAGTGCAATTCGGGTAACACCAAGGCACATGACTAAGTTCAGGTATTACACATTAGTGCTTCAGTCTCAAAGCTCCTACAGTGCTTTGACATTATAAATATATATATATATATAAATAATTATATAGTCATTTATAAATTCACTAAAAATCTGAAAAAATATTATTTTTCAGTAGAAAATCAGTTTTTTGTACTATGAATTTATAATTTAGTTATAACTGTGATAGCATCTATTAGGATAAATTTTAAAACGTGTGTAAAAGAGTTTTTGCAATAATAACAACTACTTTTAAGCGTTTTTATTTGAACCTTCTTTTGCTAATGCTTGGCTAAATGTGTTTGGTGCTGAATAGAAATTATATGAAATAACTGGATGCGTCTGAGTATTACGAAACGCTGAATATATTTTTAAAATAAAGTTAGTCTGAAACACTGCTGTTTTCCATGTATATTACAGGGATTTGTGATGCATTACGAAAGTGGAGAAATTTCATCTGAATAAATGGAATGCTTTTACTGTGTGTGGCAAACAGTTCAGGAACTAACTCAGTGTAGTCCGTGGACACTGAAAGTACTGTTTGACCAATGGAATTTTTAAAGAATGAGTCACCATTTCTTTTCCCATGAAGGCTGCATCAAGTTGTACTCTTGACTTAGTTTTTTCAGAATTCTTTCTTTAAAATGAAAACATAATTTGAGCCACAGTGGTAAATTTTTCCTAGGATTCAGCATGTGTTTCTAGGGGATTATTTCTTCCAAGAGGCACATCTTAATTTAGAATTTCAAGAGAGATCTTGTGGCCCATAAGCACTAATACATTTGAAAATGATTATATCGTTCAGCATTTTCTTTTTAAGCTTCAGTTTTCTTTATGGAATGGAGTGGCTCACTTATGCAAGATTCACAGGAATCTGTAGCTGATTCTAGAATTATGATAACTTCCAATTCTAATATGGTCTTCTTTTCTCATTCCACGTAAAATTACAGCAGTTTTAGGACTGCAGTTCTGTAAAAATCTTGCATTATAAGGTCTTTGTAGTTCTTGAATTCAAAATACAACTGCTTGTCTGTATTTGTCATTCTCAGATCACATTTTGTCCTATTTGTGTTTCAGTTGTGTGTATTTATTTTGTTTTGTTTCAAGCAAACTCATTTTGCTAATAGACACATTAGGTAATGACTACATATCTAGCTCATTGCAGTTTAATGTTTTATCTTATCTCTATTTCTGCATGAAAAAGAAATCCAGTTGAATTTAGATGTGAGAAATATTTCGAGCTGCATTCAGTTGCACATTTTACTTAATATTGTTCTTAAAAAGATTAACACTACTAGATTTCACTGATCGGTCTCTCATTGATAATAATTTCACTTTTATGCTTTCATTTATAATTAATGTTTACATTTAAATAGTGTTTTTACACATGGATAAACTTTGATAATGGTAGAAATGTACAGTTCCCCAGTGAATTTCACTGCTTTTTGAACGAAAACAGTTAACTGACTTTCATAATAATTCCATTTGTATCCTAAATATTTTTTGAAATACTTTACTCTGTATGAATTGTACTGTGTGATTTCCTTACTGTCTAATGTGACCAAGAGTCTAAGCTAAGGGGAGCAGAATAAACTCACAACTGTATCTGAAACTTGAGCCTACAGCATCACATTTTAGCATTAATAACAAACTTGAAAGCTTTGCCATAGAGTTTGGTTCTTCAGTGGTGGAAGAGACTGCTTCTAAAAGACAAAATAATCTTGCTTTTCTTCCTGCTGCTTTCCTGTTGTGTGGGATTTTTCCCTTCCTTTTAATTGGCTAATCTATGTTCATTACTGAGAAAAATTCGATACTTTTCTAGAATTTGGATTTCTGAGAGCTTGCTGATTAGTGGCTCCTGCACTGCAACGTGATTTGCTATCTAGGTTTGGAATTAAGGAGTTGCAATGTAAATATTTTGTGAAGTTGAGTTAGACATGTAAGGAGAAAAGAGATTCAGGAATGTAATTTGTTGCAAAAGTTCTGAAAAGCTAATAGACATGTACTACTAATTCTTGCAAGTGTGTGCATACATTGTCTGCATAATGCAAAGCCACGAGTGCTCAGTGCCTGTTTGAAAAATAGCCTGGTGGGTCAGTAATCGATTGGGTTTTATTTAGATTGTAAAGTGTGTAAAAGGCATCTGTTGTGCGTTGTTCCTTGGAATGTTTAATTTATAGTACTTTAAATCTATGAAGTTGACATGTTTGTCTGAATTTTCAGTAACAGTATAGGTTAAGTACAATTACTGACCACAGAGATATTTTTGTCTTTTGTAATGTCTTTCATCTGCATGAAAGTGTTTTGATAGTATTTGTCTACTGCAGGGTTTGAGAAACAAACCAAAGAAAACAGGACATGTGAAACCAGACCTCATAGACGTTGATCTTGTAAGAGGTAGGTCCTGAGCCAGAAAAAGCTGAATTTCTCAGTCTAAAAATAACAGCCATTCTGTCTATTATAATTACGGTGTATTAGTAGTTTTAAAATAACCCCAGGTGAACCAAAACACAGCCAACCCTACGTAATTCTTCCCTAAAGCATGTGGATAGAAAATATTGTTTAATGATGACATCAAGATTAAATTGAAAGCTTAAGAGTTTAATTTAAATTTTGTTGTATAGATTTAGATTTTGGGGGAAAAAAAAAAAAAATTGTGTGTTGTCATTTTTGAGTTACTAGTTTAGAAGTCTCCTACTGCCATGCATTTAGACTTCTTTCAAATCTCCTGATGTCTAGAGGAAAGGTTATGTTGAAGTTTCTGGAGAGTAAAAAAAGTGTATAGGCCTTGATTGTTTCTTGCCTATTTTAAATAACCAAACAGCAACAGAAGGTCAGATGATATGAGACTTTTCTAAAAGTCTTTATTTAGTCTTAATTTATTCTTATCTAGATGCAATTTCCGTCATGCCTTGTGAAGGCTAGGGAGAAGAATATTCAGTGTTTTTATCCATGAGCCCAGCAGCCAGCACAGTCTCCTGCATCCATTTCAGGAAGCCAGTAGTGTTCTTTGGGCACCCTCACACCCAGCACTGGCCCCCAGAGACCTGGCACTTTGGGCAGTGGCTGTTTGTGTGACCACTCCTTTTATCCCCTTACGCCTCAATTTTCCCGCACTTGTTCCTCCCTAAATTACCTAAAGCCCTTCTTTCTCCCACCCATGGATTCTTCCCTAAATGTCCTATGAGTCCTGTGCCATCTGAACTGCTTTTCCCTGGGATCCTTTAATGAGTCCCAGCCCTCAGGCAGCGTCCCTTTTGCTGTGAAAGATGACTTGGAGAGCTGCTCCCAGCAGTGCGTGGTGAGGGTTCACACCTGGACAGCGGTGAGGGTCGATGGCTCTTCTGGGACAGCCCTGAGAGGGGCCTGGTCATGGCGTTCATTCCATGATTTGGATTCCCACCTGCTTTTCTGCCTCTGCTCTGGGCTCGTGGAGATGGGCCTGAGATGGGCTGATGGTTCCAGTGATGGATCTATGAGGAGAACCCTGGAAGGACCCCTGAAAGTATTATTTGGGCTTCCCCCTCCAGTTATCTCTTTGAACTTCTCTGTGGTTGTGCAGATCAGCTTTTCTCACATCACCTAACAATATAATTCTTTAAAATAGGAATGTGAGAGAAAGAAACAAAATCAAATTTGAACTTAAAAGAAACTAGGAAACAGTGGTAGGCCTCTTCAGTGCAGTGATGTACATGAATAGCATTTAAATGGATGCATGGATGTCTAAGCTGGCATTGAAGTAGTTTCAGAGCTGGCAATGTTTTACCTGTGCAGCACAGAGCTCATTAATGCCAGTGCTGCTTGTGAGATGGGGATGGTGTAGCAGCAGGCAGTAGTTACCCGTTCAGTCAATAACTTGGCATAATTTAAGTCACATCCCCATTAAGTAAATTTTACAGTTTTCTTGCTGGGAATTTTCAGGAAGAAAAAGAAATGGAGAGATATGAGAGAGAAAGGACATTTGAATGAGAGAGATAAAAAATGGTATAGAAGGAGAGACAAAGATAAATTATTCTTTGGGTGGCTTCTCTGCTCCTGGGGCTAGTCCTCAGCTGGACAGATTCACTTCAGTGCTTCCCAACTCATTCCATTTTCCTGAATGACGTGGCTGGTGCAATTTACAGATGTTGATATTTTAAATCCCTCTGCTGTGTTGGGAGAGGACTCTCATGCCTGCATGGGCATGTAGAGTTTTCATATGACTTCTTGTTGCTTCATATCAAGTTTCTGATACTTCTGTGAATCAGAACAATTTTTAATAATTTATTTTAGAATAATTTTGAGGTGGCAATGTTTTGTTATTCAAACATTCTGAAATACAGGTATTGGTAGAAGTTCCTGATAATGGCAGTCAAGAGGGCACCAACAATTTATGCCATATTTGGATTGAGAAGATAATTATTTAAAGGAGCAATTATTAAACACAATTATTTGAATAAATCTTGTACTTCCAGCATTTCACTATCTTAACTACTCTGCTATTGAACAACTGAGGCTTCTATTAGCCATAATGATGGAATAATGCTAAATTTCTTTCCTTTTTTTTAAAGGATCTGCTTTTGCTAAAGCAAAACCTGAAAGTCCTTGGACATCTTTGACCCGCAAAGGAATCGTGAGAGTTGTTTTCTTTCCATTCTTCTACAGGTGGTGGCTGCAAGTGACATCAAGGGTCATTTTTTTCTGGCTGCTTGTTCTTTACCTTCTCCAAGGTAGAGTTGGATTACAGCATCAGCTTCGACTGAATGCCTTATTTTAACCATGTGGAAGCTGCAGTATGTTACTTGGTTCACTTCATGCCGTTAAGGTCTATTCCAGTATTTTTGAAAAATATTGGAATGACACAGTCTCAAGCATGTCTCTTGGTTAACATTTCTTTTACATGCACGTGTTAGTTTGTCACATCTGAATATAATTCAGGTTTTCATGACTATCTAATTTAGTTCAGGACAGCTGTTAACAAACAGAAGTCAGTTCACAGCTTTTGGGATAGTCAGTTTGGAGTTCTAGCAATCTGACTTGGTGATTCTCTTAATTATATGTGAAGTATAAGAGGAAAATTAGAAAGGGAAGAATGTAGTGGGGTGAGTCAGTATCTATCAGTGTGAAAGTCACCAAAAGAATAAGTGTTTCAGGAGTTTGTACAGCAGGTATGGAACAGAAGGTTAATGAAAGTTGGGAACAATATAAGTACCCTGAGAAGCTAAATGACTAATGAATTTTCCACTGAAATCCAATTAACATGCAATATTACTTTTTCAAATTCACCATCTGTCCTCTCAGTTGTGAATCATTTGGAAATTTTAATTAGAACAATATATGGAGTTTCAAAAAAAAGTACAGTACCTCTTGTGTGGTGATGTTATTAGCAGGTGTAAAATTAATCTCACCATGCCAGTGCCCTAAGATGTGCAGTACTGAAAAATATGTGGCCTTCTATCAAAAGTTCTTATCCCTGTTTCTGAGATAAATTCCTAATTTGTCTGTGCTATGGTAAGAGATCCCATAATGTTAATAATTTTAATCTTGTTTATAGTAATATAGGTAGTAAAATAGGTAAATTGTGGTTGGTTTGTTCCCATGTTCATGGATGTCTTATTCTGAGAAACACCATTGCAGTAATTTTTTTATGTTCCTATTTGTAAATTTATTTAAAAAAAATATACTCACACTTAATTTGTGGCACCTTCATAAGACCGTAAAACCAGAAAAATAGCAAGACTGCAGATTCTGAGTGCAAGCAAGTTTTTAGGACATTAATTGCAGAGCTTTCTTATAACTAACTTTTTTCCTCTCAGATTTCTTAGGGTCTCTGATTTACTAAGTTATGGTTGGAATGCATAATTTCCCTAATCCATGTAGTCTGTAATGTGGCAAAGTATTTCTGTGGTTGTGAGTTAACAAATACCAGGAAATAATTAATAATATTCTATATTAAACTGTAATCCAACTATTTCAAATACTTGGTATTTAAACTGTGCAGGATTAGCTCCAGATTTTTTGATAGTTTTTGAAATAAATTAAAAGACTTACAATAAACATGTAAGTGAAATTAAATGGACATATTTACTTATTGGGAACTATTCAAAACAACCCCCCCAAGCACTTATATAGAAGTTTTGCTTCTATTTTACTCAGAAAGTGTGCTCAGTTATTAATTTTGTATGGGATTGGTAAGGCAGCACCAAAACTTCAAGAATCTGTGATGGAAGCTTACAAATAAAACACCTCAAATTCCAGTGACCGTGTTTCTGCCCTGAATCTGGATTTTGTAGTGGAGCTTGGACTTTCTGTCATCGTGACAGATTCTCACTGACGTTGTTGTAAAATGGTCTGATTATATTTCATTTATATGTGTTCATAATCAAATAAAATAATTTAACAAAAGTATTTTCTATGTATTTATGAATTGCATTACTTGGAATTACTGCTTTAAAATTGATTAGTTTCACCAGGGTACGTGCTAGCATTTATGTAAATCTACAGCAAAAACTTTTTCCTTGGCTATAGATTTTAAACTCCAGGTTTTATTTGCATTGGTTTCCTTTAGTGTAAAGTGATTAGCACAATGTGTGATAAGAGAACTACAGAGAGATGTTTCATGTTCAAGGTCATGGAACAGGCCAGTGACTTAAGGTAGAAGTAAAACCTTTTTCTTCTGCTTCCTTATCTATCTAGTATATAGTAATACCTCATTTTTAATTTAAAATATTTTTATATTCTAATGGGAAAATGAAGTGCAAACTTACAGCGTTTATTGTGTTTTTCTTAAGTATGAAGCAAGAAACTTTAATAGTGATGTAATGGTTTTTTGTTGTGGTGGTGAGATATATGAATATGTATGTATGCATTTTTAAATTTGGTACTAAAAATAGTTCCAAACTTTAAATGCTTGTTTTTCAAATGCCTTTGAAATGTAAGGTTGCTTTCTCTGAGGCAGCTTTTTGTTCAATGTGATATAATTTCATTTGTGTCTGTTTTACAAAATAGACCACTGTGTTTTAGAAAAGTGGAGGTCAAAATACTATAAATACGTAAAGAAATAATTAAAAGTGCTGTAAGAAATCCTGTTCCAACCAATCCTACCTAGCTGTTGGTAGGAAATAAATTCTTGGATTTCCCTCCCATCTTACTTTAAAAAGATCAGGAGATTGGTAACATTTTTCTAAACTTGTGTGAAATGTTGTGGTACGAATCTGCAAGCTACAGATATTTGTCTTCTGGAAGATGTTCTTCTAGACAGCTCTGCTTTATTTAATGTTTTTTAAGTGGTAGTGAATTTTAAAATTATTTAGTGTAGGCCTGCTCCTGCAAATCATTTCACTTGGGTCTGTGGAGCGCTGTGTTCTCAGAGGTATATGTTTATCCAAATTGTATGGTAGGAGCCAAAATCAGCTCCTTTACATTTTATACCTCGTGAAGCTAATTGTATCTGTGAGAAACTCAGATAAGCTCATTTTAGAAAGAGATAACATTATCTTTTGCTATCTGTACCTATTTTTATTGGTTTTTAGTAAGTTGGATTTCTCATTGATGCACGTGGTCTTTGAGAAACATTATACAGAAAAAATGTAGTTCGCATATAGTAATAAAGGATATTCCATGCAAAACTATTGTGTTTTAATTTCGGAAAAAGACAAAGGAGAAATTAGAAATGGTTTTCCCCAATCAAAAATAATTCCATTGTTTTGTATGTTCATCATGTTTCTAATAGTGGTTACTTTGCTAAAGATTAGTTCATGAAAAACACATTGAATCTCTTTTTAGTGGAGAACATCACATCCAGGTATCTACTGTGTTAGGTGTTGTTTCATGGGATTTATTTTAGATGTTTGAATGTGACACATAGCTTTATATATGGCTGCATTTTTTTCAGTGAATTTCAGTAGAGAGCCGGTGAAAGCTGTTGAACTTGTATTTCTTGTGCTAGAAATAGGTCTAAATTATAGGATTTTCACTTCTCAGTACCACGCAAACAAAACCAAGTTCTCACGGGATGTGCGGATGTTAGGCAGAGAGAATTATTTCCAAGTTCTGTTTCTGAATTGTTTCTTGGAGTTTCATTGGGTGTTTTGGTTTTTTTTTTTCTGTTTTTTTCTTGATAGCTTCTCTCAGCTGAGTTACACAACACAGCCCTTCAGGTCAGAGCAACAAGGACATAGAATAAGCGGAGAGGAGAGGGGTTGCCTCTTCTGCCTGCCTCGTGCCTGGTGGATGTGTTCAGGTTGACCTGGAGCCTGTAAAGATGTTTCTGAGTGGTTGGGCTCTGGGCACAGCAGCAAGAACAGCTGCCTGGGTGTTGGCTCTATATGAAAAGTGGTTGTAGGGTTACAAAACTAACAGCCGTGGAATTGGAAGCTGCCCCTTCTCCAACCACGAGTGCTAGTTGGAGTCCTGGCCACTTCAGCTGGACTACCCCATAGTTTACATGGTTTGTCTTTTGATCTTTCCTCACTGCTAAAAAACATCCACACAAGTACATATAGAACATGTACAGGGTTGTACTTAGGCATGGCTGCCTGTCCTTTTGGGCAATTTTGTCCCTTGGCTGGAACATGGAGTTTAAAATGCATTCTGCTGTGTAAGGAGTTTCTAGTCTCAAGTCTCATCAAACTCGCTGGATTGTGCTGTGTCATTACATGGGATACAGAATTAAATTTATTTGGGCTGCTTTAAGGATGATACTTACTTTTGTTTTTGTCTCCTACTCGTGTTTCACCATAGTCAAAGTGGTTTCATGACAGATGCAGTCTTCCAAATGTTTTTCCCCCCTTATTCAGCCACCTCTTTTTGAGCAATACCTATAATATCACAAGTATGAAAGAAAAGATGGGTATTAAGAGAGTAGTCAACTGTATAAACCTTTATTGCTGCTGTTTTTCAGCAATTACAGTTTTGTTCTCTCAGAATTATGTGAGTTAGCTTAAAATGCAGGTAAAGGTGGGCATCTGACTGGTTTGTTTTTGACAAAAGCCATTTGTTGGCCATTTTAGACATTAAACTCAACTTCATTTCCCTTCTTTTCCAGTTGCTGCTGTAGTGCTATTCTATACAGCCCAAAGCCCACATAATATACCTCTGACTGAAGTCATTGGGCCTGTATGGCTCATGTTGCTGCTTGGGACTGTGCACTGTCAGATTGTTTCAACACGAACTCCTAAGCCACCTCCCAGCACAGGGGGCAAAAGAAGAAGGTATAGTCTGTGTTAAAATACTTCATCGTTTACTATTGTTAAACTACTGTAGAGAATGTGCATGAAAAAAAATGTAGGGGTTTACAGTCTGTGCTTTGCTAGAGATGAGAAATTGATGCTCTGTTTTTATTTGAAACTTCAAAATGGGTGCTTAATTGGTGCTCTTTAACTTTTATGCCTTGACTAATTTGTGGATAGTTTTATTTGAATTTTAATGCATTAAATCTGACATTTTGCCTCAAAACAGTTATTATCTGAATAGTGGTGGAGTGACAGTGTTTATACTACTGCAAATTTAGTTTTATAACTCTGGCTAATGATCTGTGGGAAGTATATGTTAAAAGAGATGCTCTTGGAAATGTAGAATTTAAGCCTTCCAAGCACTCCACTGACTGTGGTTTGCTACAGTGAATTGTCCCATTAAAGTGGGACTGCAGTAGTGAATTTTATTAGAGGTCTAAGCCTCTGATAATGAAATGTATTTTATGTTAAAATATTATAATAATGAATGTGTCATGCTTTTTTTATTAAATGGAGTTTATTAAATGGATATGACAAAGCTTTAGCAAAATACTTTGAAATCTTGCTTGTTTTTGCATGCTTAAACTGCTGAACACATTACAGAACTAGCAGATTGCACTTACAAAGCTACCTTCCCATTTTAATCTCTTCTGATGAAGGAAATTAAGGAAAGCAGCACATTTGGAAGTACACAGGGAAGGAGATGGCTCTAGCACCACAGATAACACACAGGAGGGAACAGTGCAGAGCTACGGTACAAGCACCTCTTGCAGTATTGGCGCTGTCTTCAGAGATATCTGGCATGCTGCTTTCTTTTTATCAGGGTTTGTATTTATTTAAGGCTACATATGTGTTAGAGATGCACTATCCCTTTTCTAATTAAGTAAATATTGATGTAGCGATTAAACTTCTGTTGATAGCAAACTCATGTGAGTATTTGAAAATGGACTGATGTGTTGTTTCTTGACTTTTGCAAATGCTGATACAATAATTTTGAAAAAATATTGAAAAAGATTGAAAAAATATTATCATAGAATACTTTGGGTTGGAAAAGACCTTGAAGATCATCTAGTTCTCCCCCTCTGGCATAGGCAGGGGCAACTTCCATTAGACCAGGTTGCTCAAAGCCCCATCCAGTGTGGCCTTGAATACTTCCAGGGATGGGGCAGCCACAGCTTCTCTGAGCAACCTGTTCCACTGTCTCACCACCCCCACAGTTAATAATTTCTTCCTAATACAGAAAACTAAACCTACCCTTTTTCCATTTGAAACCATTGCCCCTTGTCCTGTCGCTATATGATCTTGTAAAAAGTCCCTCTCCAGCTCTGGAAGGTCCTCAATGGTCTCCCTGGAGTCTCTTCTCCAGGCTGAACAACCCCACCTCTCTCAGCTGTCTTCACATGAGAGGTGCTCCAGCCCTCTGATCATCTTCTTGTCCCTCCTCTGGGCTTTGTTCCCACAGGCTCATGCTGGGCGCCTCAGAGCTTAGCATGGTACTCAGAGTTGGATCTCACGAGAGCAGAGTACAGAATTAACTTTTAGTTAAATTACATTTTGTTGTAAGAGTACACTGTGTAAACTATCAGGGAAAAAACCAACTTAGTTTGTCAGTTTTAATCCAAAGAGAAAAATTCAACTCTTTCATTTTATTTTATTACATTACCTTCTTATTACTCCAAGAGAATGCTTATTGAACTCTGTCACTGGATCAAGTCACACACTTTTTCTGAAGGAAAAGACTTCAGGATTCAAATAAACACAGCATTTAGTTTACAAAAAACATCGAAGATACATTTTGTAAAGGTTGGAAGAAGTATCTAAACCTGTTACATTTGAGAACTGGTTTAGAAATGATCAATCTGCTGATTGGGCTATTAAAAAAAGTTTTTAAAAAACCCCATTCTATAGCTGTATGTGCAAGATATGCAATGCATGCAGCATTTTGAGTGCCATGTATCAGCATTTACTAATAAGTGAAAATATACTCATAAAGTATTAATTTGAGAAAAGGGATAATGCAAGTTATTGATGTTTCGTTGTGCATGCTGCATTGTAAATACAGCAACACTAACATGTCTGTCATACGTGTGACCACTGGTAAAACTTATGTTACATTCTGGGATTATCTACTTGAAACCTTGAAAAAGTTTTAAAAATATCTAAAAATATTATAAGAGGAGGGTTCATTTGACTTTTTCATGTGTGGGTTAAGCTCTCTTTGATAAACTGTGGGTCAGATAGGCACCAGGGCTGTTCTTTGCGGGCATTACTCTCTGATATGTTTCGAGTGTAATCTTGTAAATTTTGGGATGTTTTGTTTTCCCTTCATTGAAGATATTGATCTGCAATAAGAAGAGTGTTGGAAGATTGATTTCATTTTTTTTCCTTTCCTGCTGTTGGGCTCAGAGTATTTTCAGTTGAGAAGGGCTATGTGGAACTTATCCTAAAGACTTGTTTAAACCATTTAATGAGAGGTAGTGTGTTATATATAGATGTTAAGCCTCCATGATGACTACTTAGTATATACAGTATCTTCAAAGGAAAAAGAGCACAGAGTGGCTGAGAATTCTGCAAACAGTCCTTAGTCCTTTGTTACCCCTTCAGTTACAGAGGCACAGCTGTTTGTATGTCTAGAGCCATACAAACTTGTCCAGATGAAAAATAACCTTTTTTTTTCCCCCAGGGAACATGCAGTTCAGTTTCTTCATGGAAATTTTTTCATGGTAATGCAAACAGTTTTGTCAGCACAATGGGAGTGGGGCTGGGAATGAGGAACCAAGAGCCCAGTGTGGAGTACATTGACTACTTGGTGACGTTGCTTAAAGAAAGTCTTACGAAATCTCGGTGCAAGGAAGCTTCACAGCTACACCTGTCCTGTTTCTTAAGACATGCTTGGAAGCTCTTTAGATAAGCACATTAGAATGTCTTATAGAGAATGTCACATGCATGTTTATTTTCAGCAGTTTTTCACTTACATTAAGCTTTGATATACTGTTTTCTGGAATTTTAAGTATAGGTAATAAATACATGATTTCAAATTAACCTCAGAAATTACATTCTCTGTGTTAGAGCAGGACCCTGGATACTTAGACCATTTTCCTATGCTCAGATCATTGGTAATCTGGAACTGTGTATTCAGTAAATATCCTTTCGAGTGGCAGAACTCAGTCTGACTTGTAAATTATAATTCTAAACTTTAATCCAGCACAGGGGCAATTTAGAAAATACTGCTGGTAAGTTTTACTGGAAAAGGGCAGTATCCAAAAAGGTGATTTGTTCAGAATGTAGTACTGTTTTGCGACTTTGCTCTGTGTGTGTCCTTACTCCAGTGGAAATCTTGTAACTTCTCTAAATGTTTTGCAGAGGGAACAGAGAGGAGACTTTTTGTGATCAACCCCAATGAAAATACACTGAAAGAAAACTTGAGAGTGAAAACCCACAGTTTTCCAGAAACTTTATTTAACTTTTCCTTAGTATTTTCTCTGGCTAATGCATGAATAAGACTGAAAGTCATTCTTGATCTAGCTTTTGCATATATTCAAGCCTTTTAAGACAGTATCTTTATTCCTGGTGTTGTTTGTCTTGCTCTAAATACTTTTAGTTATAGCATAAAATTGTAAAAGTTGATTAAGGATATATGTATATATAGTAATTCTAGAGAACCATACATTTTTATCAGCTAGGGATATATTGTGTTTGTTACTGTGGGGTTTTTTGTCTTGTTTTTTTTTAAACACCTGCACAAAAGCCTAAGTTTAAACGCAAATTTATGTTTTTCTGGCTTGAGGCTTACAGTTAAATTTAGGGAGTCTTAGGAAAAGATAACTTTGGTTTCTCTGTTAGGAGCAAGTAAAGACTTCAGTCAAGCTCTCTGATATTCAGAATGAGCCTTAGCTGATACCAGACAGGTAGCTTTGGTCTTGTGATTTTAGGACTCAAGCATTGCTTGAGAGTGAAATCCCATCTGAAGAAGTTGTGCATATATGCATATGTTCTTTCATTTTCTTATCTGTCCCTGTTCAACTGTTTGAAGCTACTTCTTCCTCCTAGCTTTGAAGCTTTTACATACATAGAAAATGTATGAAAACTTCTCAAATCAAACTTGGAAGAGTTGTCCCATTAATCCACTCATACAGTTTAGTAACTTGTGGAGGAAGTGTCTCTGACTGAATGTGTGTGTGTGATGAGAACTGCATTTACTTCTGCACTGTTAGAAAGAAATTTTTAAAAAATGCTGGAAGAATATTTAATGAATTACAGATTGGCCTATCTGGATTCCTCCTTACTGCAGATAATTTAATATTAGTGCTACTTCCTCAGTACTCACAACTGACCTTACTGAAACTTATTATTTTGCAATGAGTTGCCACCTAAAGGCAGTTCTTCTGCTTTAAAAGAAGTATCAATATTAACTTTTTTCCTAGTTAGGGTGACAAAATAAGATTAAAGATGGGGAAGGAGGATGAAACACCTTAGTAACAGTTTCTTCTCTTGATTATTTTGTCTGCATTCCTTTATTCCATTATTCCATTTTGTCTGCATGCTACTATTTTGTGAGCTGAATTGACCCTTTTGGATATTTTTTCTATTTTGTCCAGCTGTCCCTAGCTGTTTTTTGTGTTCTGTTGCCTTTCCCTGGGCTTAGAATTAAAAGTTAAACATGGTTAGAGGGGAAGAAAGGGTTTTGCCTCTGTATTTATTCAAGGATCTTTTGTTGCATTGCACCTAAGTAGAAAGCACCCCCGAGTGCACACTGAGAATGCACACCCGAGAGTGCCCACCAGGACGCCTACCCCAAGAACGCCCCAGGGTGCCCCCCAAACAATGCACTGCACTGCTCAAAGCACACACCCACACACACTCACACCCACAGGCATGCATAACAAATGTACACTCCACACGATGATTCGTGTATACAGCTATAGACCTTGCACATTAGCATATCTATCCAAGATTCCCCAATGAGAGGCTCAAGTGAAGCCCTTGTCCCAGGGAACCTTCCCCCTGGATGGGCCTGTCTTGGTTTACAGAATGGGTTCTGGAGAGGACCTTGGTGTCTGGGGCTTTCTGACCCCCAGCTGTGAGGCTTCCAAGATGTTTGGTCTCTTGGCTTAACGGAACTTTGGGTCTAAGCGAGTTATCAGGCTTGGGGAATTGCAAGTATGTGGGCTAAAAGCACTAGGGATACATGCAAAGATGTATAAAAGGGTTTATGAAAGGGTATATAAGAGGGGTATATGAAAAAGCAAAAAATCATCATGGCATCAGTTCAGGACTCTCCTTTATATGTGGGATACCCTATCTGGGAAGGAATGTGAGGCGACTCTCCAAATTCTCCCGATTTGTTTGATGTACATATTAAAGAGGAATTTAATCTTCTGCTGTGTAATCCAAGCCCTCACAGAATGCCTCAGTCCTTAAAGAGAAAGGCGGTGCTTATTCCCTCGTGGGAGCACAAGATCAGTTGAACAGATTCTTGATAATTCTCTGACCTATGCCCAGTGTTCTACTTGTAATAAAAATAAAAAATTTCAGAAAGCCTTATTTATAACACTCTGTTCTTGTCCTCTTCCCCTGTTATTCCCCACCAAGTGTTCTGAGAATCTGAAAAGCAAAATCTAATTTACTTTGACAATACAGCAGCTTAAGAGAAGACTAAAAGTCCCTGTCAGTAAGGCAGCAAGCTGCTATTCCTCTTCATTCCTTCATCCACTGCTCTTCCTAGTTTGGGAGTGTAATCATCCAAATGCTTGCTTTGAGAGAGCCTTCTTCTTGCATTAGGTAGTCTTGCTGGTACATCTGTTGTCTAGGAAAGGGCTTTGGTTCTAGAGGATGTTATGGGAGACTATTCACCAGTCTTAAGCAGTCTTAAGATTTTGTCATTTAAAAAACAGCTTAATTGATGTGTTAGTAAGAGATACTGAAAAATGTTACCAGGGTGTTACTGGACAATACAAAAAAGTAGATCCCCTTCTGTTTAGTAGGGTTGTCAGTAAGCAGAGTATATTCAAAACAACACCAAATATCAGTGTACAGAGTACTAAACAGCATGTTTTGTTGCAGCTTCAGGAAATTGCATGCTTGCTTTAAATTAATAATTATTAAGCAACTTCTAGCATACCTCTTATTTGTTAAGATAGAATAGAGGGGTTTCTCATTCACTTTTGAGGCTTCTGGTTCTTCTATTGCCAAAGTTGCTGTGAAGTTTTAGTTTTAAAACAGGTTTTTTTTTCTCTTATTTCAGTAGCTAGTGATATACATTTCTTTCACACACTGACAGTTTATTTTGTAACAATTTTAGGAGAGGATAATGGGTATTATTTAAAAGATTAAATAGTTACAAATATGGCATCAAAATCAAATGTTGTTAATTTTTGGGCATCTTAGTAAAGCTAAGACATGGGTTGAGAGGAATAAGCAGGATTTAGACTGGGAAATAATTAAGAGAATAATTAATATATGTATTTATTTTAAATATAGATCTAAGAAAGCAAAAAACTCAATAGATAAATCCACTGAAACTGATAATGGCTACGTGTCTCTTGATGGGAAAAAGCCAGGCAAAGGCAGTGAAGAATGTGTGCAGGGCCATGAACGTCGGTGTGAAGTGATTAGGCCAGAAGAGACAGGGTGGAGCCCTTCCACAGTGAGAGATGCCTTGAGCAACCACAGTCACCACAAAGTAAGTGTGTTTGTTGCTTTTTATGATGCTTTTGATGCATTTTTATCTACTTTATTCTTAAAAATATTTTTAAAATGAAGTTAGGCTTAGGGTCCTGTGGCCAAAAATTACAGTGAGTTGTCTTATTTCATCATATTCCTGGCCTTTCCTTTTTCTTGTAGGAGAAACCTTAATGGTGTTTAAACATTCTTTGGTATTCTGTATTTCAGTGCACAAATTTGTGTGCTGTGCTTTATCTGTGGGTATTCCCTGACCGGGTAAACATTCTGTACCTTCCCTGATAGTCTGGGCATATATGGTCTGTCTCTGTGCTAAAATGGAACAAAGTTTGGATTTCTGACAACTGGTAATTTTAAGGTGATTCTGGTAATTTGCCTGTGAATCATTTTCCTTTTCTTTTTTTTTTTTTTTTTTAATTGATCTGTGTGAAAGATGAGGAAAGCAGGATTTCCCTCTAAGTGAAATAGGCAGGACTCTCTATAGTGAGGAATAGGAATGAGAGGGAATAATAGAATCAGTACAGAATCATAGGGAGTGATCATGGAAGAAAGAAGAAATTTTAATTTGTCTGAGTCTTATTATCTCCTGGATATCCTGTATTGAAACTAACACACGAGTGACCTCAGTATTCAACATGCAATCGCTAAGCGCTTTATCCTTGTAAGAAGTGGTAAATGTTAACTTTGTTATACTGTTATATATGTCAGTGTTATACTGTTCCTTTTGATTGGTTGATAGGTTTGGGGTTTTTTGGTTTGGTTTGTTCTTTTTGCATATGTGGATACATTTCCTCTAAGCCGATCTTGGCATGTTCAGTGTACAAAAAATCACATTTAAAATAAGAATGTCATAATCTCTCTTGAGGCTAATGTGAACTAGGCCTTCCTTTGAAAAAATGTTTATTTTGATGTTACAATTTCTATTCCATAATTCCTGTGCTGCCAATTACTTTTGAGTCTTGAAAATGCATTAATATCTGGCTTAACTGAGCATAGATACCACAGCTGTAGAAAGAAATTTGATTTCATTAGTTGAGAACAAGACTTAGTAAATATGACTCTGTGTCTTACTAATACTGTATTTCTTGCACTAGGATACTCACAGGACTGTGGCAAATTTATCAGATGAAGTTTCTAGTGAGGAAGGGCCTGAAACTGGCTATTCTTTACGTCGCAATGTAGAACGCACTTCTAGTGATTGTACACTTCGAAACAGGAAATCTCACCATTATAAGAAACACTACCCTCTGGAGGTATATTCATTTTTATTGCTTCTTGCTTGTAAATTCTTGGAACCTCGTGACTTCTTATTAAGTAGGTATATTGAGCAAGCAGCTTGCATGTACTTGGTTGCTGGCTGGAAATAGACTAGGACATTTCCTCAGACTTTTATTTTCCTATACTGGATTTTAGGAGTCTGTAAATTGGAAGTCATGCTAGTGAAGAACAGAGTTGTTGTTGTTAGTTTTTTTGTTTTGTTTTTTTTTTCTTTTTTTTTCTTTTGTTTAATGACAGTGATTTGAAATTAAGAGGTTGTAATCTAGTTTCTTTGAGCGTCATCCTATTTTTCAATTTGTTATAAGGAGCCTAAATATGTTCTGTAGATCTTGCATCGGGTTATGGTAACTCTGTTGTGGTCTTGAGGCAACAGTTATTTCCTCTGGAAATTTGCTTTTTTACAGAAACAGTAGCAATTGGCAATATGCAAATTTTCAGCATCGTACTGCTACTGTTTCTCTCAGTTTAGTATTTTGGATTCACTCGCTTTTTTGTGGAGAAGTCTGATTGACGCTGAGCTTTAATTTCCTCATATTTGTTGAAACAATAGTATAAAATCCTGTCATGAAATCTTAACAAAATTGTTAATGCTTAAAAGTACTGAAATTTTAAGAGACTTGATGATATTACAGCTTGTAGTAGGGGATTTCACAGATTCTGTATTAGCAGAATCCTTAATTGTAAGGACTCAGGCATTGAAAGAGAATGGGATGTCTTATTGTAGCTTTGTTTATTTATTTATTATTTTTAAAAATTATGCTATTTTGCTAATGGTATGCAACTTCACAGATATGGAACACTTTTTAAAGGCTGTATTGCTGTTTTTTTCACTAAGGCTGAGCAAAGAGAATAAAGAATAAAATCAGCACTGACAAAAGTCCACTGACAGATGGGTTTGATAGGCAGAGTCTCATGAGTAAACTCTCTACTTGATATAAGAAAAGTGTCTTGGAAGGATTCAGATACTGCTTGCTCTGATCACTACTGCAAAGCCTTGAAGTTGATGCTTTGCATAAAGAACATTATTAGATAAGCTATTCTTTCATTCATTTCTCATAGACTTTCGTTAAGAAGATCCAGAATGTTAATTGATTTAAGCATTTAATGCCTTTTGCATGTGTGGTTTGTGATAATGGCACTGTTTGTTTCATGTTACAGAAGATGTCCCTTCACTGTGTGCTTGTGCAGCCATAGTGCCTCACAAGAAGAAGCAGAAAGACGCTGTTACAATTGATTTTTTTTTTTTCAGCTTAAATATATTTTCTCTTGCATGAAGTGCTTCAAAGCTAGGGAAGACTTTGTAGATACCTTCAGAAATTAAAGAGACAAAATGTAATCCGTGTTTAGCTGTGGCAGTACTGTTTTACATTTATTCCTCATTCACTGATCTGACTGATGCAATGAAAGAGGAAGCTTTTCTTTCTTGCTACCAATTCGCCTCCCCCACACCATTACAAATGAAATGAAACAATAGTTTTCAAATCAGTGAAAGCTTTCTTTGTATTTAAAAAAAATAAATTAGTGAAGTCAGTGGATATACTCTCAAATTCTGTCCTACATTTTCTTTTATCTTTGTGTTTATATGTCTACTTGAATGTTGTTTGAGCAAGCTTTTTTTAATGTTCTTACTTTATTAACTTAAGGCCTCAGTGGTACCCAGAAGTGACTGCCTTCTATAAATATCTTTTTTGCATTTTAAGAAAAAAAATACTTCAGACTTTCTGTATTGGTGTTACGCCTCACTTTGTAAATGATGGAGAAAGTTCAGACCAAATTTTTTCTGAACATTCCTTTACAAAATGGTTTACATAAAATACATTAAGCATGGTTTTCAGAAAGAACATTTCTTCAGATGGTAATGCACTATGAATCACATTAAGTTAGTATGTCTGCTGAAACATTGCTTAGGGTTTTTTTCAGTTTAAAAAATTGTGTGTGTTCTCAAGAGAAATTAGCAGAAAGAAATAAACTTTGTGTTAAGAGGGAATGGAAGTTGCCAGAGGATGGCAATGAGTAGGTGGTACTGCTTTTAATACTAGACTCCTGTCTTGCTGGAAGTGAATTCTCTTTATTGTAGAAAGCAGTTTAAACTCTGCGTTGTTGTTCTGAAGGCAACAGTAGATTGTTTCATGTGTATGCATTGGGAGACTTGAATGTCCCAAACTTAAGATTTTTCTTTCTTTATCTAAGATCTAGGTAAAATTTGAGTTTACAAAGGCATACTTGTTTGTCAACTGCAGTTTGTTTAAAATAATTAAAATTTTATGTATAACTCTGTAGATTACACATGGCATTACCTGGCATTAGCTATGTGTACCCTTGCTTATTTTTCCCCTCTATACCTGATGCATTACTATCTTCAAACAAGCTCACTCTGTCTTTGAGAAGGTATGTTAGTAGTAACAATGTGATTTTAGGGGACTCTGAGTGTCAATTCCTCAGAAGTTTGAGCTACAGCTGGAGTTTGTAGCTTGATAATAGCTGTTAAATTCTAAACTACTGAGCTCTAAAAATCTGCGAAGTAGTTATTTCCTTTTAATAATGAATATGACTTGATTCTTCCTTATGTGACCCCCTCCCCAAAAAAGCGGGGGCCATGGACTGTTGCTTTTTTGGTACAGCATCTTAAAATATGCAACCTCTTAGACACAATAAACATCCAGATCTTTCTGATGGGAAAGAGAATGGATTAGAACCTAAAAATCGAGATAGACACAGATTCACTAATTTGAACTTTATAACTTCTCTGCCCGGAAATGATGTAGAATAAAACAGCTGCATTAATTCCAGTGGGTATTTGGGTTTCAGGATACACCTAAATCAGGTACTAGCTGCAGTTCTCGGTGCTCAAGCTCCAGACAAGACTCTGAGAGTGCAAGGCCGGAGTCAGAAACCGAAGATGTGCTGTGGGAGGACCTCTTACACTGTGCTGAGTGCCACTCGTCCTGTACCAGCGAGACAGACGTGGAAAGCCCTCAGGTGAATCCGAGTGTGAAGAAAGAGTACAGAGATGACCCATTTCATCAGGTTGGTATCCACCAATTTTGTTTCTTACACTACACGCAAATTCAGTGTTGCCTGTTTTATCATATGTCACAGAAGGCCTGGGACAAAGACCTATATTAAATAGGAAGTAACAAAGCGATTTGATAGAATTCAAACAAGGAAAACTTGATTTCTCCTGCTCAGTCATTAATTTGTCAAAATAGCCTATAGAATATTTGAGTGTTTGAATCTTAATTCTAGTTTAGGGCAAGTACTGATTGATTTAAGTTTCCTCTATGATATGTGGTTCTGTTTAGTTGTTTATTTTTCTGGGCTTTAAAATTATTATTTGTTTGTTTGTTTTTTTTTGTTTTGGGTTTTTGTTTTGGTTTTTGTTTGGTTTTTTTTGTTTAATTTTTTGTTGTTTGGGTTTTGGTGGGTTCCCCCCCTTTTTTTCCTCTAGTGGCATTGCTTTTTATAAGCACTTATCAGACATCTTTCTGTTTGCTTATTTAAAAATGTATATATAGGAAAAGCAAACAGAAGGATAACATGCTTTACGTATATGTGGATATATGATGCCGTGTGTATTATACATGTCTATATTCTATTAAATTTTTTTTTTAACCTTAAAGTTAATAATAGCCATTTGGATTTCATGCAGCCTTTTCTTTTTTTTTTTTTT